>CANHQG010000228.1:0-63932 GCA_947462335.1 Harmothoe impar
GGTAGCTGGGGGAGGGTTGTGGCGGTCTGTGTGGCAGTGAAGAGCCGCCAGGAGGTAGCATATGACACCTTGTGCGCGCCCTGGAGGTGCACGTAGCTGGGGGAGGGTTGTGGCGGTCTGTGTGGCAGTGAAGAGCCGCCAGGAGGTAGCATATGACACCTTGTGCGCGCCCTGGAGGTGTAGGTAGCTGGGGGAGGGTTGTGGCGGTCTGTGTGGCAGTGAAGAGCCGCCAGGAGGTAGCATATGACACCTTGTGCGCGCCCTGGAGGTGCACGTAGCTGGGGGAGGGTTGTGGCGGTCTGTGTGGCAGTGAAGAGCCGCCAGGAGGTAGCATATGACACCTTGTGCGCGCCCTGGAGGTGTAGGTAGCTGGGGGAGGGTTGTGGCGGTCTGTGTGGCAGTGAAGAGCCGCCAGGAGGTAGCATATGACACCTTGTGCGCGCCCTGGAGGTGTAGGTAGCTGGGGGAGGGTTGTGGCGGTCTGTGTGGCAGTGAAGAGCCGCCAGGAGGTAGCATATGACACCTTGTGCGCGCCCTGGAGGTGCACGTAGCTGGGGGAGGGTTGTGGCGGTCTGTGTGGCAGTGAAGAGCCGCCAGGAGGTAGCATATGACACCTTGTGCGCGCCCTGGAGGTGCACGTAGCTGGGGGAGGGTTGTGGCGGTCTGTGTGGCAGTGAAGAGCCGCCAGGAGGTAGCATATGACACCTTGTGCGCGCCCTGGAGGTGCACGTAGCTGGGGGAGAGTTGTGGCGGCGTTTGTGGTACTTTAGGGCCGCCTGGAGGATGCCTGTGGCCCCTTGTGCGCGCCCTGGAGGGGCAGGTAAGAGTGGGACAGGTATGACGATCTCTGTACCCTATATCTTATTTATTAATTCTCCTGAAGCTACAATACACATTTGGGGCTGTTAAGTCAGAACTACTTGGAGCACAGCGAGATTTACAATCAGGCATCTTGGGAGTCCCGAGGGCTTTCCAATGAGTCCTCCTGGGACTCCCTATCCCTTTTAGGAGTGCCACAATCCGCACCCAACGGCGGTCAATGTGACACTGATCCGCTTCAGTGCACATCAGAGGTCACGTGACCTCCATAGCCAATCAGAGGGAGGTCTCGTGGCGGTCACGTGACCGTGACTGCACCCCCTTTATATTGGGGGGCTGCCGGGGGTGCTCCTCACTACACTCCTGCCTGGACTCCTGGACACACCTCCTGCCTGCTGAACCTCCTGCTGCCTGCCGAAGCTCTGTTGGACTGACTGCCCAGCTGTCTACCTTACTGCCCAGCTGCCTACCTGACTGCCCAGCTTACACAGGACCCAACCCAACTCCGTCCCCAGCCTCCCTACTTTGTCCCCAACCTCAGTACTCTGTCCCCAGCCTCTCTAGTCCATCCCCAACCTCCCTACCATGTCCCTAGTTTCCCTACTGTGTCCCTGCAGACTAGCCCTGGGGTATGCCAAATATGATGAAATTTCCAACAATAAAAAAAAACTACCAACCAGCTGCATTCCATTTCAATATAATAAGATTTGTATATATTTAATGACATTTAGGTCAATTTAGTTTATTGATATTTCCTTCTGAAATGTTAATAAAGGTGCTAAAATGTCAATTTTTGGAAACCAGCACCTGGGTCTTGACATGAGGTTTAATCACATTTAAGTAACTTTTTTCACGGCCTTGACATTTGCTTTAATCACTTTTAATAACATTTAGGTAAATATTTCAGGCCATTTAATGATATTTAAGTAGCTTTTTCATGGCCATGACATCTGGTTTAATCAGCTTTAATGACATTTAGGTAAATATTTCAGACCATTTAGGTCAACTTAATGTCGCTTAAATATACCAAAATAGTCACTTTTGGTATACCAAAATATGCTTAAATCTCAAAATTTTGACATTTAAGTTTTCCCGGCGAGGTCAATTAAATGTCATTAAAGGTGCTTATCAAAGCTATTAAAGCATATATAATGGCCTTTAGGGAAAACTTAAATATTCTTAAACAGGGGTTTTCATGCAGTGAATGATGTATGCATATAGCCCTCAGCAGTGCTGCATTCAAGCATCATGCCACCACTAAGGTCTTCAGACACTCCTGAAGAAACTGTATAATGCATCAAAGCAGCCCCCTGCAGATTACTCACCATGGCTGCATCAATGCATCATGACGACACTGTCATCTTTTAGTGACATACATTCCGTCAAGGGTTAAGGATTTCAAACATTTTAACACACAGTCAACGAATAGAAAACCAGTGTATCATAGTTAAGAACTTCACGCATTCTAACAGAATCTTTCATAGGAGCAGTGGGTCTTAGTTAAAGAGTTTAGATATTCTAACCCTGTGAATGACAGAGTCAGTGAATCTTAGTTCAGAATGTCAGACATTCTAAGACAGTGAGCAATAGAAAGAGTGAATCTCAGTTAAGGATTCCAGAAACAGTGAATCTTAGCTAAGGATTTCAGACATTCTAACCCAGTGAGCAATAGAAACAATGAGTTTTGCTTAGGGATTTCAGACATTCTGTCACAGTGTATCATAGGAACAGTGAATCTCAGTTCATGATTTCAGACATCTTAAACAGTGAACAGTAGAAACAGCAAATGGATATTCCAACACAGTGTAAGATAGTGACAGTGAAACCTAGTTAAGGATTTAAGACATTCTAACACAGTCTATCATAGGAACAGTTAATCCTAGTAAATGATTCTAGACATTCTAACTCAGTGAATCTTAGTTAACCCTTTAGGGGCAGCATAATGTATAAATGCCTCATGCCATATATATAATGGTGTATGCATATATCCTTGGCGACTACCTCGGCAGTGCAGTGAACACAAAAAAACAGTGAATCATAATTAAGGATTTCACACACTCTTACACAATCTATCATATAAACAGTGAAACTTAGTTTAAGAGCTTGGATATTCTAACCCAGTGAATGATAGAGTCAGTGAATCTTAGTTCAGAATTTCAGACATTCTAACACAACGAACAATAGAAAAAAATAATCTTAATTCATGATTCTGGACACTCTAACCAAGTGAATGATAAATTCGCTAAATCTTAGTTAAAAACAGTGTATCTTCGTTAAGGATTACGGATATTCTAACTCAGTGAACAATAGAATCAGTGATTCTTCGTAAAGGATTAAAGACATTCTAAAACAGTCTATCATAGGACCAGAGAATCCTAGTTCATGATTCTAGACATTCTAACTCAGTGAATCTTAGTTAACCCTTTAGGGGCATCATAATGTATGAATGCCTCATGCCATAGTCATAATGATGTATGCATATAGCCATGGCGAGTACTTTGGCAGTGCTGCATTCAAGCATCATGCCACCACTATGGGCTTGAGACACTCGGACAACCTAGGGAATGTTAAGTCGCTGAATCTTAGTTAAGGATTTCAGACATTCTAGCACAGTCTTTTTTAGAAACAGTGAATCTAAGTAAAGGATTACAGGCATTCTAACAAAGGAAAGTATAGAAAAAGTGTATCTTCTTTAAAGATTACGGATATTCTAACTCAGTGAACAATAGAATCAGTGATTCTTCTTCAAGGATTTCGGACATTCTAACATAGTTTATCATAGGAACATTGAATCCTAATAAGCGATTCTAGCCATTCTAACTCATCGAATCTTAGTTTACCCTTGAGGGGCGGCATAATGTATAAATGCCTCATGCCATAGTCATAATAATGTATGCATATAGCAATGTCGAGTACCTCAGCAGTGCTGCATTCAAGCATTATGCCACCACTATGGGCTTGAGACACTCCTGAAGAAATTGTGTAATGCATCAAAACAGCCCCCTGCAGATTACTCACCTTGGCTGCATCAATGCATCATGACGACACTGTCATCTTTTAGTGACATGCATTCCATCAAGGGTTAAGGATTTCAAACATTTTAACACACAGTCAACGAATAGAAAACCAGTGTATCATAGTTAAGAACTTCACGCATTCTAACAGAATCTTTCATAGGAGCAGTGGGTCCTAGTTAAAGAGTTTAGATATTCTAACCCTGTGAATGACAGAGTCAGTGAATCTTAGTTCAGAATTTCAGACATTCTAAGACAGTGAGCAATAGAAAGAGTGAATCTCAGTTAAGGATTCCAGAAACAGTGAATCTTAGCTAAGGATTTCAGACATTCTAACCCAGTGAGCAATAGAAACAATGAATTTTGCTTAGGGATTTCAGACATTCTGTCACAGTGTATCATAGGAACAGTGAATCTCAGTTCATGATTTCAGACATCTTAAACAGTGAACAGTAGAAACAGCAAATGGATATTCCAACACAGTGTAAGATAGTGACAGTGAAACCTAGTTAAGGATTTAAGACATTCTAACACAGTCTATCATAGGGACATGAATCCTAGTTAGTGATTCTAGACATTCTAACTCAGTGAATCTTAGTTAACCCTTTAGGGGCAGCATAATGTATAAATGCCTCATGCCATATATATAATGATGTATGCATATATCCTTGGCGACTACCTCGGCAGTGCAGTGAACACAAAAAAACAGTGAATCATAATTAAAGATTTCACACACTCTTACACAATCTATCATATAAACAGTGAATCTTAGTTTAAGAGCTTGGATATTCTAACCCAGTGAATGATAGAGTCAGTGAATCTTAGTTCAGAATTTCAGACATTCTAACACAACGAACAATAGAAAAAAATAATCTTAATTCATGATTCTGGACACTCTAACCAACTGAATGATAAATTCGCTAAATCTTAGTTAAAAAGAGTGTATCTTCGTTAAGGATTACGGATATTCTAACTCAGTGAACAATAGAATCAGTGATTATTCGTAAAGGATTAAAGACATTCTAACACAGTTTATCATAGGAACATTGAATCCTAATTAGCCATTCTAGTCATTCTAACTCAGTGAATCTTAGTTAACATTTAGGGGTGCATAATGTATAAATGCCTCATGCCATAGTCATAATGATGTATGCATATAGCCATGGCAAGTACCTTGGCAGTGCTGCATTGAAGCATCATGCCACCACTATGGTCTACAGACACTCCTGAAGAAACTGTAAGATGCATCAATGCAGCCCCCTGCAGATTACTTACCTTGGCTGTATCAATGCATCATGACGACACTGTCATTTTTTAGTGACATGCATTCTGTCAAGGGTTAAGGATTTCAAACATTTTAACACACAGTCAACGAATAGAAAACCAGTGTATCATAGTTAAGAACTTCACGCATTCTAACAGAATCTTTCATAGGAGCAGTGGGTCTTAGTTAAAGAGTTTAGATATTCTAACCCTGTGAATGACAGAGTCAGTGAATCTTAGTTCAGAATTTCAGACATTCTAAGACAGTGAGCAATAGAAAGAGTGAATCTCAGTTAAGGATTCCAGAAACAGTGAATCTTAGCTAAGGATTTCAGACATTCTAACCCAGTGAGCAATAGAAACAATGAATTTTGCTGAGGGGTTTCAGACATTCTGTCACAGTGTATCATAGGAACAGTGAATCTCAGTTCATGATTTCAGACATCTTAAACAGTGAACAGTAGAAACAGCAAATGGATATTCCAACACAGTGTAAGATAGTGACAGTGAAACCTAGTTAAGAATTTAAGACATTCTAACACAGTCTATCATAGGAACAGTTAATCCTAGTAAATGATTCTAGACATTCTAACTCAGTGAATCTTAGTTAACCCTTTAGGGGCAGCATAATGTATAAATGCCTCATGCCATATATATAATGATGTATGCATATATCCTTGGAGACTACCTCGGCAGTGCAGTGAACACAAAAAAACAGTGAATCATAATTAAGGATTTCACACACTCTTACACAATCTATCATATAAACAGTGAATCTTAGTTTAAAAGCTTGGATATTCTAACCCAGTGAATGATAGAGTCAGTGAATCTTAGTTTAGAATTTCAGACATTCTAACACAACGAACAATAGAAAAAAATAATATTAATTCATGATTCTGGACACTCTAACCAAGTGAATGATAAATTCGCTAAATCTTAGTTAAAAACAGGGTATCTTCGTTAAGGATTACGGATATTCTAACTCAGTGAACAATAGAATCAGTGATTCTTCGTAAAGGATTAAAGACATTCTAACACAGTTTATCATAGGAACATTGAATCCTAATTAGCGATTCTAGTCATTCTAACTCAGTGAATCTTAGTTAACATTTAGGGGTGCATAATGTATAAATGCCTCATGCCATAGTCATAATGATGTATGCATATAGCCCTCAGCAGTGCTGCATTCAAGCATCATGCCACCACTAAGGTCTTCAGACACTCCTGAAGAAACTGTATAATGCATCAAAGCAGCCCCCTGCAGATTACTCACCATGGCTGCATCAATGCATCATGACGACACTGTCATCTTTTAGTGACATACATTCCGTCAAGGGTTAAGGATTTCAAACATTTTAACACACAGTCAACGAATAGAAAACCAGTGTATCATAGTTAAGAACTTCACGCATTCTAACAGAATCTTTCATAGGAGCAGTGGGTCTTAGTTAAAGAGTTTAGATATTCTAACCCTGTGAATGACAGAGTCAGTGAATCTTAGTTCAGAATTTCAGACATTCTAAGACAGTGAGCAATAGAAAGAGTGAATCTCAGTTAAGGATTCCAGAAACAGTGAATCTTAGCTAAGGATTTCAGACATTCTAACCCAGTGAGCAATAGAAACAATAAATTTTGCTTAGGGATTTCAGACATTCTGTCACAGTCTATCATATGAACAGCGAATCTCAGTTAATGATTTCAGACATCTTACACAGTAAACAGTAGAAACAGCAAATGGATTTTCCAACACCGTGTAAGATAGTGACAGTGAAACCTAAGGATTTAAGACATTCTAATACAGTCTATCATAGGGACATGAATCCTAGTTAGTGATTCTAGACATTCTAACTCAGTGAATCTTAGTTAACCCTTTAGGGGCAGCATCATGTATGAATGCCTCATGCCATAGTCATAATGATGTATGCATATAGCCTTGGCGAGTACCTTGGCAGTGCTGCATTCAAGCATCATGCCACCAATATGGGCTTGAGACACTCCTGAAGAACAGGTATAACGCATCAATGCAGCTCCAGACAGATTACTCACCTTCGCTGCATTAATGCATCATGAGGACAATGTCATCTTTTGTGGCATGCCTTCCTTGAAGGGTCAAGGATTTCAGACATTTCAACACAGTGAACAAAAAAGACAGTGAATAATAGTTAAGGATTTCACACATTCTTACACAATCTATCATCTAAACAGTGAATCTTAGTTTAAGCACTTGGATATTCTAACTCAGTGAATGATAGAGTCAGTGAATCTTAGTTTAGAATTTCAGACATTCTGACACAATGAACAATAAAAAGAGTGAATCTTAATTCAGGATTTTGGACATTCTAACCTAGTGATTGATAAAATCGCTAAAGCTCAGTTGCGGATTTCAGACATTCTGACACAGTCTTTTTTTAGAAACAGTGAATCTTAGTTAAGGATTACAGATATTCTAACACAGGAAAGTATAAAAACAGTGTATCTTCGTTAAGGAATCATAGGAACATTGAATCCTAGTTAATGATTCTAGACATTCTAACTCAGTGAATCTTAGTTAACACTTTACGGGTGCATAATGTATAAATGCCTCATGCCATAGTTATTATGATGTATGTATATAGCCATGGCCAGTACCTCTGCATTGCTGCATTCAAGTATCATGCCACCACTATGGGCTTGAGACACTCCTGAAGAATTGGTATAACGCATCAATGCAGCTCCAGGCAAGTTAATCACCTTGGCTAAATTGATGCATCATGACTACAAAGTCATATTTCAGTGGCATGCCATCCTTGAGGAGTCAAGGATTTCAGACATTTCAACACAGTGAACAAAAAAAACAGTGAATCATAGTTAAGGATTTCACACACTCTTATACAATCTATCACATAAACAGTGATTCTTAGTTTAAGAGCTTGGATATTCTAACCCAGTGAACGATAGAGTCAGTGAATCTTAGTTCATAATTTCAGACATTCTAACACAGTGAACAACAGAAACAGTGAATCTTAATTCAGGATTCTGGACATTCTAACCTAGTGAGTGAAAAAACAAACCTTTTTTTAATTTGACCTAAAAGTATTTCCGGGCCCACAGCTGAGATTCTGGGTACTTAGATTTTTGGAGCTGGGTGGCCCATAGTTGAGAAAGTTAATGTCTACCCCTGTCAATCCGCCCTCCGCCTAAATCCACCCCTGCCTAAACCTGCATGAGTGAGTGCTTTGTACTGTGAGCAGTGAGTGAGGCATGTGGCCATTTACTCTATTATTGCTCATGGGCTCACTTACAGACTAACAACTGTTCTACAGACAAAAGTGGGGCCTAGTTAGTCCCCATGCTTCACATTTTAGATAGATAAAACACCTTATTGGCTGTGAAAAAGAACAGACTGAAATTGGATCCTGAATTGCGAATTTGTGCTAGCCTAACTTGTAGTGTGCCAGTAGGGCTGAAACATGACGCCCCTTTACGTTACTTTACTTTACTGCGGGCATATGTCCTGGATAACCAGGCTACTCTACTAGTATAGTGGAGCTATGCTTTTTTCCTATTGGTCAATTATTGCTTTGATTGGTTCAAGTTTTTTGGCAGTTATCTTTAATTGGTAACTCATTGGTGTACAGGATTCCTCAATGCTCAACAGGGTAAACGGTAGCTAAAGTCCAAGCTGCCCTTATCCCAATCCTATCAAATCCAGATCACTTTTTTTCTTGTAGGCCATGCATGTTTTAAACCATCAAAATTGAATAGACATCACATAACACACTATCAAAATAACATTATTATATGTTAGCTAAAAATCATTGATAAATAGGTAGCAGACAAAATACAGGAAGCTAGTTGCTGCCTGCTGTAGTCACCAGCACTACCAGCCAGTACAGGAGGTGCCCGGGCAGTGTTGGTAGTGGAGTGAGGGGTGAGGAGGGAGTGAGGGGTGAGGAGACAGCAGCAGCAGCAGCACCAGCAGCAGGCATCCGGAGTGTGGCAGTGTGGTTCAGGCAGTGGGAGGCACCACGTCTCCTCTCACCACCACCAACACCACCACCACCCATGCTGTGTAATGTGGGACCTATGGTGGAGGAGTCTGTGAGTGGCAGCCGTTTTCTACACGTGGATAGTGGACAATAGTGTAGGTACTGAGGCTTGTGTTCACCCTAGACTTACTACATACCAATATGGACACTGTGACAGGGGCCTCATACCAGGACATATATGTATGTCTCTACCACCCTGCTTGACCCACACCTCCTGCACCTCATCCTTAACCCATAATGGATGTATAATGCTATAGGACCCTAGGGACAAGTACCAGAAGTGGGTAGCAGGACCCAGGCTACCTCATACATGTGTCCATCTACCCTACAGGATACCATCCAGCTTTACATGTCCACCCATGGACCCCCTCTGTGGCAGAGATACACTTGTCTCTCTCTCTCTGGCCCACAGCAGCTGTAACACGGGGGTGTAGAGTCTGCAGTACCACCCACCAACTCCTGCAGCTCCTCCCAGGACTGCTACTTTGTACAGCTACAGACCAGACTCCTGCCGTCTATGTCTGATGTCAGGGCATGTAAACTGGATGTATAGGGACTCAACTAGAAGAGCAAACAGAAAGGAGCTTCATGGTTAAATGATGGTGGATAACTATCTATATATATACATATGCACATATCATGGATATATGAGATGGGAAATGGGACACATGACTAGGGTGTAGGAGAAGTGGATGGCAGCACCAAACCTCCCTTATGTATAACTTCACCAACCACACAACATTTACAGGACGTAGCCTTACATAACCAGTACATTAAGGCAGTCTGCACTGCAGTCTGGTCTCCCTCACATTGAGAGGCTTAGCTCACTATTGGGTTATATTGCACAACCTGCCTCTCTGTGGCTGACCAATGTCATACATGAGCACATTACCATCTAGTCTGCCATCACATTGATAGTCTCAATATTCTCTACTGGATTATAATGACCTGCATACACATAGTTTAGATTATTGACATCAAAACTTCATTGTTTATATGAAGTGCAACTGTTAGAGTTATATATAAGTATTCTTTTATCAGCCAGGGTGGCGACATCATCAAGAATTCGCCATATTATGCATGCTTTATTGGCAGGAAAGGAGATGATATGAGACATATTGTCATAAAAAGTCCTTCTAAAATGTTGTGTACCGGGAAATGCTGACAATGATATGTCGCAGGCCAACATTATTTACCTCATACATAGAACAAAGGAGGATAAAGTGATACATGCAAGAAAGGATATCCTTAAAGTTAGTAATATTATACTTCCAAATACAATACACTATCAGCATAACATGTTCTGGTACGATTTGTGGTATTCTGTAGATTTAATATCCTGATGTTCTATGGATGTCATATTTTAGCTGTACTTACAGGAATACCAGCGTGCCTGGACAGCAGCGTGCCTGGACTACAGACGAGTGGTGTAGTGGTGGCTGCCCCTTAACCTCCCCCAATATACCACAACCACCGCCTCCCCTCTCCAGCCTATTCCGGAAACTAAGTAGACCGCCTCAGGAGATGCATATAATCACCCAAGGAAATAGCCTGCCCCAGGAAAATAGTCCCTCTTACTGCGGGGACGGCCGGGGGCTATAGGGACTGCCGGGAGCTATCTGTAGTCTGGTACAGGGTCACATACTCTGGGAGCCGGAACCACCCCAGGCCTGGACCCAGCTGCTGTGGTATCTCCCAGTTAAGTGGTTTCTGGTCAGAGTTGTGAGGGCTTTGGGGGCCATCTCAGTCATACACCATGATAGGAGTGGAAGTGGAGGTGGAGTGGAATATATGACACATCCCAGCAGTCACAGGCAACCCTTGGCTACAGAGATGGATGTAGTTCCCATCAGCCCTGGAGAACCAAGTGTTGGGTGAAATATAACTCAGTAGAAATATTAATCAGTACATCTGTATATACTGGTAAACCCCTATTATAACACATCTGTATATACTGGTGCAGCCCTGGGACTTCCATTCTCCTGTGCTCCTATAGGACAACATACATCTGTGTATACTGGTACATCCCTATGATACAACATACATCTGTGTATACTGGTGCATTCCTATTATAACACATCTGTATATACCAGTACATCCCTGGGACTTGCACTTATTCTGTCCTCTATTTCCTATAATACAGCATACAGCTGCCTCGTAAACCCTGCTGGATGAGGGAGCTGTATACACAGTATACTGATGGTGCCTCCCACCCAGACCCACCCAGGGAGGCAGGAGCAGTAGTGAGGTCTGATATGGATTACTGAACCCGTAGGGAGGGCCCCATGGATTGGTAGCTGTGACCCCCGTGTAATACAGATGCCCCGTGTGCCCTGTAGGACCTCAATCAGCGTGTAGTGTGGGTGTCCGGCTGACAGACCGGTCGTCATATTACCTTGTGATACCTGAATCAGGGGACGTGTCCCCGGCTACCTCCGCACCCTGACATTCAGCCCCTCTACCTCTCACTGTGCGGTCCCTTTAACACAGAGGTGTTAAGTCCCTGCAAGCTGCTGCATCTTTCAGTATGAGTCTGAATCACAGAGGGCTGGGGCAGCAGGAGGAGGGGCAGGAGGAGGCCAGGGGCTAGGGCTCGGGGGACTCGGGAGTACCAGCAGCATATCAGGAGTCTACCCCTCCCCCATACCACAGCCTCCTGCCCCCTGACTGCCGGCTCTGCCACAGGGAACAGTCTGACCTTCACTATTCTGAATGTTGTCAATGTATCAAATACTCAGGGTGCAGCTGCAGTGACTTCAGGGAAGGTGTAATTGGTGAAAATAGTATGAAGACTACAAGGATTATTGTCGAAAAAGGAAGCCACATCCATAGTGGCTTCAAAGGTGAAGATCATGATATCAGAAACAGGGACCATAATATCAATATTAACTGTGAAAAGCATTTTATAATAAGTGATGGAAAACCTACAGGGACTGGCTTCTGGAAATGTGATACCTTAGCCAATAATAGAAGTCATATCAGCAGTGGCTTCCCTGTAAAGGATGTTACTTATTGCAGAAACCATAATGTTGATGCTGCCTCAGCAATGGATACCATATCCAGCAGCAGAAGCCACATCCAGAGTGGCTTCAGGGAACTGGATACTGATACTCAGCACAAGCCACTCCACTCATCTCCCAGCGGATTGTCTCTCTGTTCTACAATTTGTGCTTCCTTGGAGTTGTACGTGCTGCCCCTAGTAGTGTTGTTCTGTACTGTTGCCCACAGGTTGTCAGTGCGGCTGTCTACATGGCATTCGGCTGCCCACAGGTTGTCAGTGCAGCTGTCTACATGGCATATGGCTGCCCACAGGTTGTCAGTGCAGCTGTCTACATGGCATATGGCTGCCCACAGGTTGTCAGTGCGGCTGTCTACATGGCATGCAGCTGTAAAGTTGTTGTCAGTGGTAGCTTTGTTGTGTCAAGGCGTGCTGCTGTCTGGGCGTCTTTATACCAGGTGCGTCATGACGTTGTTGTGTCAGGCGTCATCTCAGAGACTGCAGGTGCTGGGGAGGCATGTGTCTGCTTGGTGCGTAGTGACGTTGTTGTTGTCCCATGGCCTGCTGGTGTCCAGTGCCCACATGCGTATAGAGTGTGTGGCAGACAGGTACCGGGCGGCGCCCAGTAACCAGTGGCGCGGCTACACCCTGCACAACCTGCAGCTGCCCTCCTTAGGGGTGCTGGACTTCACACTGGCCTTCCCCAAGGACATCCCGCTGGGCTCCTGCTGCCAGAAGCTGCAGCTGCGCTTCACGTCCCGCACCCTGCGCAGCATCGTGCTGCCCAGCGCCGACACGGACGGAGGCTACTTCATACCTAACGTGGAGTGGACGCTGTGTACCACCGACACCAGGCTCTTTAACTGCTACGGCTATGTGTCTGCTGGTATTGAGGACAGCGGGGATGGTACGGCTGGTTTCAGGAATGATGACAGTATAGGTGACACAGCTGACAGTGGCGGGGACACAGCTAGGCAGGGTGGTACTGGAGGTGATATAGCTAGGAGTGTTGACAGTGGTGCTGACACAGCTAGGGGTGTTGACACTGTAGGTGATACAGCTAGGAGTGTTGACACTGTAGGTGACACAGTAGACTCAGTGACAGCGGGCCATGTTGCAGGCACCCCACCTGTAACAGGCTCGTGGTGGTTTGTCCTGCAGCACTGCCTGCGGCCGGCCTCTCACAGCGCCAATTACGAGGTGGGCACCTTTGGGCTGTCGGGTGTGAGTGCGGTGAGTGCGCCCCGGTACAGCGGCACCACCAACATGACGGGGCTGCCGGGGCTGCAGGTGCCGCGTGCCCAGGTGTCGTCGGCCCTGCCCTGCCTCATCGAGGGCCACGTGGCCAGCAGCCGGCAGTGGTACGGCTACCTGGCCACCATCACCGTGCCCCAGCACTCCTCCATCAGCTACCACTTCCTGTTCAAGGAGGCCGAGCCCTCCAACGCCGCGCTGCTCACCGTGCTCTTCTACTCGGCCGCTGACGTGGCCGCCTTACAGGGGGCCGCCAGCTGTGAGGAGAAGGTGGCCGTGTTGGACAGCCACCAGGTGCTGCCCCTGTCTATCGGCAACACCTGGTCCGGCTGTGGGGTGGAGAGCGTCAACGGCACCCCGACCTACACCTGTGAAGGGGGCCGCAACGTGGACCAGACCCACACGGTGTACATGGCCATCGCTAACTGCCAGCGCTCCCAGGGCCTCCACCTCTACTACTACCTCGAGTTCCAGAACTACCAGAGCGACTGCCCCAGCACCGAGGAGGCCGGCTCACTGGTGCACAGTGGGGCGGCGGCCATTGTTAGCTGTAAGGTGTGGACGCTGCTCCTGTTGTGGATACGAACCCACTACTGGGCATGCTGCTAACCCAACCCAGTATTAACACAGTATAGCTAGGAGGACCAAAGGTGTGTGATATGTACACTATGGGTGTGTGTTAGGACCTGGGGAGTAAGGCTGCTAACCCTACCCAGTGTTAGCATCATGTAGCTAGGAGGACCACAGGTGTGTGAGGTGTACACTACAGATGTGTGTTAGAACCTGGGGAGTTAGGCTGCTAACCCTACCCAGTGTTAATACCATGTAGCCAGGAGGACCAAAGGTGTGTGAGGTGTACACTAAGGGTGTGTGTTAGGACCTGAGAAGTCTGCTGTTGGAGCATATGACTACACAGTGTGGCTAACCCTACCCATGATGGATACCATGTAGCTGCAGTCCATCAAAGATGTGTGATGCCTTTATAAGTGTGCCATCATGTAGCTACAGTCAACCAAAGAAGTGTGATGCCTTTATAAGTGTGTAAGTGATAGAACCGGAGGTGTACAACAGTGCTGCTGTTGGAGATAATATTCAGGATGTGTGTTATATCTGACACTTTCCAATGTTATTGACTTGTCACTGACATCATGTGTGATATGTAGTATTCCCTTTATGAACATTCTGAATGCCTCAATGTCTGTTGAACATACTGAAGTGTTAGGTAGTCTAATTGTCAGCACTGATTTTCTCCTTTGTCTGCATCTGACTATTCCCTAATGCAGGTGGACTTCCCATTGTAACCCTACACCTGCTGCTACCTAAACCACTGTGGGACAGCCCCCTGTTCCTGTCCAGGCTGTCTGTGCAGATCTCACAGCAGAGAGTGATATACATTAATCACAGGACACTAGTCTAATTGTCAGCACTGATTTTCTCCTGTGTCTGCATCTGACTATTCCCTAATGCAGGTGGACTTCCCATTGTAACCCTACACCTGCTGCTACCTAAACCACTGTGGGACAGCCCCCTGTTCCTGTCCAGGCTGTCTGTGCAGATCTCACAGCAGAGAGTGATATACATTAATCACAGGACACTAGTCTAATTGTCAGCACTGATTTTCTCCTGTGTCTGCATCTGACTATTCCCTAATGCAGGTGGACCTCCCATTGTAACCCTACACCTGCTGCTCCCTATATATAATACCACCTGTTCCTGTCCGGGCTGTCTCTGCAGATCTCACAGCAGACAGTGATATACATTATTCACAGGACACTAGCTGTGGGACTCACTCACTTCTGGCTATTAATGTGTCACGCGGGACCTCACTTCTTGCTGACCGTCTATTCCACTTACGAATATTTGATGTGAAAATGAGTGAAAGAGAGTGTTTTCTAAATAAAGAATGTACCAAAAATGCTTGTTGAGTTCTGCATTGAATGTCTGACAAAAATCTGCAAGCAGAAATGATAAATGCATTTGGGTAAAGAGCCTTGTTAGACCCTCTAGAAGGAGTTATACTATGCAGGGCCAGAGCACGGAGTCTGCCTCAGAACCTACTCTATATGTTAGACACCTCAGTGTATGGAAGCTGCAGTCTTCCCCTCCCCTGGTCTCTCTAAGGTTGACATCAGTCTATATAACTGCTGTCTATGACTGTCCCATAGCTCATCTCAGTGGGTGCCACCACCAGTGTTTCTGTATGACAGTTTCCACATGTCTCCTGTGCTGTCTGTCCACTACTTCCTGCTAACATGTCCATACCAGGAAGGCTTCCAGCACCTGCATCCTGCAGTTCTATATACATGTGCACACACTGAATACTGAATACACTATCTCACCCTGTAATGTGCGTTGTGTTGACAGTTATGTTCAATAATGTAGCTAACTACAGTGTTGGTGTGAAAAACTAAAAAGCTGAAGATATCAATGAAAGATGCATTTTCATTAAGGCAGGTTTGTGTACTTACAAAGGGTTAATCATTGACAGTTTCCTTCTTTGTTTTTTGTTTTTGTTTTACATTTTGTCCATGAAGCAGGAAAAGGCATTGCAGCATAATTATGAAAAGAGGCCATACTTCCTAACATCATCCAAGACAGGGATACCATCAAAAAGCCATATACTGTACTGTAGGGTCTTCATGAGGCATGATCATAAAATGTCCTACTAAAGGGCTGTGCTAAAGGAAATGCTGAATATGATGTGTGACATATTGCTATTCTGTGATGTGTACCTGCTTTACTTGCTTTATAATATAAAGTAATATAAGAAAGTCATGGTGACAAATAAGATAGGTATAAAATATGATACAATATTGACTTTAATGGCTTTGAGCTTTAGACTTGTACACATATTACTATAATTATTTAAAAAACCAAGTACCAATAAACAGTATAGAGCTATGTTTCAGTAGAAACGTATTTACTTCTGGATAAATAGACAAAACTCCACGCCATTGACATACATACACATCATACTTCACCTACTTCCACAGGTCTCCTGTGCTGGGGTTTTGTGTTTATTACATGGCCCTACTGTCCTAATATGTAGAAAATCAACAAATTTGGAGGTCATGGAGTATGGCTGCACCATACTCCATGGGGCCATGGGGTATGGAAGTCCCATTGGCTTAGCATAGAGAAGGCCATACAACCATATAATAAAGTACTCTAGCTGTGTGCTTAAGGAAATACTGCTACAGCTCTAAGAGCCACAAGATGGTGGCATGCCTTGCCTACTCTAGCCGCCACCTAGATATAGCTGGCCTCTAACCTCCCCCAATACACCACAACCACTGCCTCCCCCTCTCAGCATAACAACCCGCCTGTCTGGGAAACTAACGAGACCGCCTTGGCAGATAAGCTGCACATAATCATCCAAGGAAATAACCTGCCCCAAGAAAAACACCCCTCCTACTGCTGGTTCTGCCAGGGGCTATAGACTGGTCTGATGTCGAGTCTCAGAGCACGGACTGCCTGAGGCCTGGACTCAGCTGCTGTCGCATTGGGGCTCAGCATTAAGTGGTGGCTGCCTGGAGGCCTTGGGGGCTGAGGCAGCCCTGTCTGAGTTATAGTATACTTCTGTAATAGTAGATAATAGAAGTGTAATAGAAGTGTAATAGCAGTGTAATATATCAATCAAACAGGACAGCAGTGACTGGCAGTCTGTTGGGTGAAGACAGTTAT
This sequence comes from Harmothoe impar, assembly GCA_947462335.1. Classification (NCBI taxonomy): domain Eukaryota; kingdom Metazoa; phylum Annelida; class Polychaeta; order Phyllodocida; family Polynoidae; genus Harmothoe; species Harmothoe impar. The sequence goes on from CANHQG010000228.1 coordinate 17,061, forward strand.
AGGGCCTTGGTGACATATTTACAGGCAGGAAATGGTGCCCAAAAGTTCTACTCAGCACCAAACATCAGCATCATCTAATAAAGGAACCCAAGTATTTCCCCCCCGCCACCACACACCACCCCCCCCCCCCCCCTCCCCAAGTATCTGCCTTATCTTGGGGCCCTTGATGGGTCCCCATGTCGCATGTCGGTTTTAAGAAATTGCCATGTCGAATGTCTATGTTGCTTAAAAATGCTCATGTCCCATGTCGATTTTAAGAACTGTCCATGTCCCATGTCACTATCTTTTTAAGCCTCATGTCGCATGTCACTAGGCCTCATATTTAAGAAATGCCCATGTCGCCATGTCGAATTTAGGGGTCTGGGGCCATTATCTTGGCTCAGTCTACTGAGTAATTAGGTAAAAACGTGTGAAGCTTTCTCAAGTCTACTCCCAACCCCATCCAAATCAATCAGTAGGGCCAGCCAGGCTAAAGTATGGACTGTACTTTGCTAAAGATGCTTGTAGAAAGAAATTCTGTGTAAGGTAAAAGTTCGGAATAACTTTGATACAGGAATTCTCTTTCCTTTTATTGTATAGATGTTGTCACTGCAGCCTTCTCTCAACAGTCTACATGACTGTCCTCTATTTCCATATGTTTGATCTCCAGGTAGGCTGCGGGCCTGCAGCTAAACCTATGCTAAAACTAAAACCATATGCCACCGGGATTGTCCGGAAAGGCCTCAACCAACATTATACTATACAAACAAACAAAACACTGAAACCCAATCAATCTCCCTTGATTACAGTGAGGGAATGATGACCATACAAATGAACCCCTGATGCCCTACCAGCTTCAGAGTTTAATTACCAGTGTTTATCAATTTAGATCCCAACTACATTAATGACTGTTCTAATCAATGGACTACTGCTACTATTAATTTAGGGTTCTCTTGTGTCTTTGGAACATTAAATACAGGGAGTTAAGTCCTCATGTAAAAAGTACAATTAATCAAGACTGCCTTTTGTAAAATTAATTAAGTGTGGGACTAATTAGGACGACATGCGGAGTTCATGAGGGGCAGCACTTAAACCTGATTCACAATGGATTGGCAAAACTTGAAGAAGACTATTACAATACAAGGAGTCACAACAGAAGGGAGTCAAGGGGAGGGGCGGGGGGACAGAAGGCTCCTCTCAGCTACCAGACCAGCAGGACAGTTCTCATCCTACAACACTTCTCACACAATACCCTGCAGCTGTTCTAACCTTCAATATTAGCATCACTAATATCAACCATTCACCTGGTCTTGTTGCAGTCAACATTCTGCCTGATGAATATACCATTAATTTATTGAATAATCTAAATGTTCAGGTTCCATGTCAACTCATGAATGATACAGTTAGTTAGTATTATGTGGGCAGAAGCTGATGCCACACGTTAGTGCCTTTAGAGCCAAAGACGATAAGAATGGCGACCACTTTTAAAGTGGTTCCAACATTGGCTTCCCCATTAAGGATTATTACTCACTGCAGGCGGTGTATTGGTAATAGAGCGCCTCTGCAGGATGTCACCAGAGTGGCTTCAGGGGACTGGATGTGGTTTATTACAATTACTAGCTTTCTGATAACCAAGTCTTTACCAAGTGTATTGTGTATTAATATATTCTCTCTGGTCCTGTATAATTGTTGTTTGCCCTATACTGACTGTGGACTATGGACTACTGCCTCCTAATGTGTATTTATGTTCTGTGTTTTAGTCTGAGCTCCCACCATGCCCTCTGTCTGCCACACTGCCTGTCTGCCACACTGCAGTCTACAGTATAGTATTTCCCTCACACTACCCCCCTATTGTACTGACTCTGGACACAGATGGTCGACATATAACTAGCTAACTACTTGGTTACTGCAGAAAGTAGTTCCAGTACAAGTACCAATACAGTGGTTACTGCAGAAAGTAGTTCCTGCACCTTCCCAGAAAGACAGATGAGCCACCGATGCATCCAAAGCATCCCCATTATTTCATTATGAGACCTCTCTGACCAACAAAATGGTTCTGCTGCAGCCTTGTTCTCTCACACTGGAGTAAATCTGGAGCTCCTTGTTGTAGCATGACTAGTTATCTAGTCTTCCTCAGCCTCCCCGGCCTGACCTCACTCCCTCCCCCCCGCCCCCAGTATCTGACATGGATTGATCTATGTGAACCCCCTGCCTTATATTGGCTCAGTCCACTGAGTAATTAGGTGTGCAGCGCTCAGCCTTCCTGCCCACCATGATTGACTAAACCTCCGCCTCTCTACTCTGAGTTACTTCAAGTTAGTATGGAGAAACATTGCCTATTAAAGATGCTACTTTGATTAAAACACTTGGAGACAGCTCTAAGCTCTATGTAATGATAAAATCCAACATACCACATGAATATATATTAACATTAGCACCAACTTTTTGCTAAAAAAAAACTACTGTGAAGTTCTTCGTTGGCATTTGGCACATGTAATATATCAGGAAGTCATCAATATTGTGTGAGCGATGATTAAGTCTGTGACTAATAAAAGCAGTGTGCCCCTACATGAGGGTCAGGACAAACACAGAACACAGAGACATGATGATGTGTTCAGGACATGAGAAGGGGGTGGGATGGTCTGAAGCCCTTGATGCAGCAAACACAGACCACTGTCTCTACTGCAGACTCTCACACATCAGCACTGAACCAACAACTCCATCAACATTACCTTCTACAAGCTTTTGGGGATTTCTTTCAATGTGGTACATATGTACTATATTCCAAGATTATTCCAGGATTATGAAAAGGCATTACAATTGTAATTTTTGTTGCAGAAATTAATTAAGAATATAGAGATTTTAATTATTCCTTCATTCTATAAGTGTGAGCAGATGTGGCAAAATGACACAAGCATTCATGGTAATAGCACTCCCATGTTAGTAACTAATTCACTAGTTCACTGTTCAACCATTGCATATTGTATTCAACCTCACTCACTTATTCAGCCCCTTCTATAACCTGGCAGTTAAGCTCCCCTAGCAGGGGTGAATCTCTAGGAGTCTTATTGAGGATGAATAGGAGTGACAGAAGGCTGACAGAAGGCCAGAGCCCAGAGGACACTAGCTACAGAGTACAGGCATATTAATTACCAGTCCTCGTCGGGTCTCAGCCACTCAGCCCGCTCACTGCTGAATCTTTAAGTAGGAGCTTTTTTTAGACCAACCAGGCTGAGTTGAGGAAGCGGGATGAGAGGGAGGAGGATGGGGACGGGGTCAGCTGCCAGGGCTCAGGGGACTCTGAAGTACCATGAACATATTAGGTCCTTACATCTCCTGCATGGAACATCCTTGACTCCCAGTTCTGGTGTTTTCTCCCTGTAACTCTGCCTCACCTAACCTGCCACCCCCTCCCACACCACACGGGGAGCACCAACCAGGACAACATGCAGCCAGTGGTATACATGTTTCATTGCTGGGGCTCTACTCACATCTCTTATAGGACTATGTTCTGGCTAACCATCAATCCCATGATGTAAGACTCCCCTCCCTGAAGCATCAACACCTCACTGGTGGCTGCTGCTGTAAGGCTGCTCTCCCCTCGGCCGTGGCTCCACTAGGGTTTATCAGACCGTCTAGAAAGGTGATGATGGCTGTGCCAGTTCTGACCGGCCTGAATAAAAATGGGTTATTTAGGGCAGATGTAGATTGAATTTGGCTGAAAAGGTTAATGGCTGTTATAGCTCTTTAAGCTAGTAATAAATTGCCCATTTTTATCATCATCTGCCCTAAAAAACCCGTTTTTTATTCAGGCCGGTCAGAGCTGGCACCCGGTCAGAGACGAAAACATTGGCTAAAGTTTGTGAGACACAGCCTGATACATTTTAAAACCCAACTTAGAGTTAGACAGGCACACATCACCATTCATAGGCTATGCCACTCCAGCAGGGAGGCAGCTGCAGAGGTGATAGCAGCAGCTGGGTGTGAGTAGGGAGGAGGTATTCTGTAGAGTGTGTCCCTGGGGCACAGTACAGTCCTGGTGAGATGTGTGCTATAGGTGGTGTTAGACAAAGTATGGTTAGACCAGCTCACCAAGACAAGGTATGGTTAGACCAGCTCACCAAGACAAGGTATGGTTAGACCAGCTCACCAAGACAAGGTATGGTTAGACCAGCTCACCAAGACAAGGTATGGTTAGACCAGCTCACCAAGACAAGGTATGGTTAGACCAGCTCACCAAGACAAGGTATGGTTAGACCAGCTCACCAAGACAAGGTATGGTTAGACCAGCTCACCAAGACAAGGTATGGTTAGACCAGCTCACCAAGACAAGGTATGGTTAGACCAGCTCACCACCCAGGCTCTAACATTGGTGCTAGTCTGTATATCAGTCACTCATGTCTGTCTGTATAGTGGCTATCCCTCCCTTTGTGTAGACCCTCTGCCCCCTTCCTCCTCCCCTCCACCTTCCACCTGCCTCCTGAACAGTGTCCCTCAGGGACACATCTGTCCCACTCAGCTTCCTCCCGCCTCATTCTGAGATACCACCACAAAGTAGTCCTGCACATGGAGACATCCACAGGGGGCAGTAAAGAGGCCACACAGACCGCAGCACACACCACCAAGTATTCATGGGCAGACGAGATGGGACTGTAGACTCTTCCTGACTGTGGCACTGTGGGGCTATTTTTAGTGTTACCTAAAGCCATAAGGTATGGGTATGTTCTCAACTGACCTTCACTTTGCTAAAGAGCTTGGACAAATCCCATACCTAATCTCTGGGCACACCTTAGTAACCTTTATTTAACAATTCTGAAAAAGCCTACATAGCTGATCTTTACCCATGGATATTATCTATCTCTTAGGCTGCTTGTATGATCCAAAACACTATGCTCTACTATTGAAACACATGCAGCCCTCGTCAGCATCCTTTATCTCAGTACATTGTTAATGGGCACATAGTTTGCACAGAGCTCCTCTGGTGTCAGATAATCTAATCAGGATCAACAAGCAGCGGAGGAGGAGGCTGAGGTGGTGGACCACACACTGCATACAGATGTAGCTTATCAAGGCCCAGGTGAATCAGGTCCTGGGCAAATCAGATGGCAGCCGAGTAGTGGTTGGTGGGATTGGGTGTTAGTGGGGTGGGAGCCGAGTAGGGGTTGGTGGGATCGGGTGTTAGTGGGGTGGGAGCTGGGTAGGGGTTGGTGGGATCGGGTGTTAGTGGGGTGGGAGCTGAGTAGGGGTTGGTGGGATCGGGTGTTAGTGGGGTGGGAGCTGAGTAGTGGTTGGTGGGATCGGGTGTTAGTGGGGTGGGAGCTGGGTAGGGGTTGGTGGGATCGGGTGTTAGTGGGGTGGGAGCTGGGCAGGGGTTGGTGGGATCGGGTGTTTGTGAGGTAGGAGCCGGGTAGTGGTTGGTGGGATCGGGTGTTAGTGGGGTGGGAGCTGGGTAGGGGTTGGTGGGATCGGGTGTTTGTGAGGTTGGAGCCGGGTAGTGGTTGGTGGGATCGGGTGTTAGTGGGGTGGGAGCTGGGTAGGGGTTGGTGGGATCGGGTGTTAGTGGGGTGGGAGCTGAGTAGTGGTTGGTGGGATCGGGTGTTAGTGGGGTGGGAGCTGGGTAGGGGTTGGTGGGATCGGGTGTTAGTGGGGTGGGAGCTGAGTAGTGGTTGGTGGGATCAGGTGTTAGTGGGGTGGGAGCTGGGTAGGGGTTGGTGGGATCGGGTGTTAGTGGGGTGGGAGCCGAGTAATGGTTGGTGGGATCGGGTGTTAGTGGGGTGGGAGCTGAGTAGTGGTTGGTGGGATCGGGTGTTAGTGGGGTGGGAGCTGAGTAGTGGTTGGTGGGATCGGGTGTTAGTGGGGTGGGAGCCGAGTAATGGTTGGTGGGATCGGGTGTTAGTGGGGTGGGAGCTGAGTAGGGGTTGGTGGGATCGGGTGTTAGTGGGGTGGGAGCTGAGTAATGGTTGGTGGGATCGGGTGTTAGTGGGGTGGGAGCCGAGTAATGGTTGGTGGGATCGGGTGTTAGTGGGGTGGGAGCTGAGTAGTGGTTGGTGGGATCGGGTGTTAGTGGGTTGGGAGCTGAGTAGTGGTTGGTGGGATCGGGTGTTAGTGGGGTGGGAGCTGAGTAGTGGTTGGTGGGATCGGGTGTTAGTGGGTTGGGAGCTGAGTAGTGGTTGGTGGGATCGGGTGTTAGTGGGTTGGGAGCTGGGTAGTGGTTGGTGGGATTGGGGGCTTGGTAGGATCGGGGGGGGGATGAGGTAAAAGGCTGAAAGTTAAATGTTAAGGGAGGGGGCAGGGACGGGAGGTCTATTATGTGGAGAGGGGCCAAAGCAAAATGTCGAGTTATGAGGCAAAATTAGAATAAACTGGTAAGCCAGACTAGTGTTCTATCCAGGGCCATGTCAGCACACTATCTAAATATTCATTGTTTGATAACTCAGCATCATTCAGCAGCAATTGTCAAAGGTAAAATATAAAAACACAGAACCATGTAATGCTACAAGAGAGGTGCAGGCAGCTGTCAGGGAGGCACTGCAACCGGCCGTCCTAAGGACATTAATCTGCCTTGAGTCCTAAGGGCTGAAAGGGATGATTAAAGTCATAAAGATTCATAAACAGTAAAATATAATTATGTCAAAAATCGGTATACAAATATAAGCAGAACAAAGCCATGGTTTAGTAGGATGTTTTGTTCCCTGATGTAATACTATAGCAATATTGCCACAGCCACCGCTGTAAGAGCCCTAAGATGGTGGCGTGCCTAGTCTACCCAAGCTCCCCCAATATACCACAACCACTGCCTCCCCCTCTCAGCATAACAACCCGCCTGTCTGGTAAACTAACGAGACCGCCTCAGGAGATAAGCTGCACATAATCATCCAAGGAAATAACCTGCTCCAAGAAAAAATGTCCCCTCTTACTGCGGGGACAGCCAGGGGCTATAGACTGGTCTGATGTCGAGTCTCAGAGCACAGACTGCCTGAGGCCTGGACTCAGCTGCTGTCATGTTGGGACTCAGAATTAAGTGGTTGCTTCCTGGAGCCCTGTAGGATCAAGGGAGTCTTTTCTAGTCTTCTTATACAGTTGTAATAGAAGTGTGATAGAAGTGAGATAAAGGTGTTACATATCAAATATGACTGCAGTCAACCCCAGCCCCTAGTCATGAGAGTGTTAGGGCCACAGTGAGGCATGAGTAGTGGGGGCAATGCTTTTGGTGAATAAGGATGCATTTAAGAGCGGTAAACTTATCAAGTGCATTCAGTTATGAATCATATCCTAATTGGGACTATCCATTGTATCACAGCCAAAAATAGTTTCTCATTTCAAGAAAGTAAGATTATTTAACTCGACTGGCGGACAAACCTTGAAATGAGATGATTATTTTTGGCTGTGATATATGTGTTTTCCCAAAGCATACCTCTGATAGAAACTGACCTCTGTTATTCTCTACTGCTTGCATTCTAGGGGACAGATGTGTACAAACAATGGGTTCAAAGGCCACTTTACTCTCCTCCCAACCAGAGGCAGAGGGGGGAGCAATATGGCTTACTGCTGCTGGAGGGAGGACCCCATGGATTGTTAGCTGTGACCCCCGTGTAATACAGATACTCTGTGCAGTCTGTAGGATCTCAATCAATTTACGTTTCATAAAAAAAAGATTTAATAAAACTTTTGCAACTTGCCTCTCTTTTCTGATATTCTGTTCAATCTGACAGGATAAATCATGTGGATGTGACAGAGCCTGTTGATAATGACTATGTCCTATACTACTCACAGAGAACCAGGTTTGCTGCAGAGCCACAAGTGCCTGCACTACTCATACTGAACACAGGACTGTACTACTGAGTGTAGACCCATGTAGGAGGTGTTGTGTGGGGTGTAAGCACTCTGTGTGTTACAAGCTAACTAAAGGTAAGTAAGGTAACAGGTAGGGTATAGCATGGAGGGGCACACATCACTTTACATGCATCTTGTATATATCCATCCTTCTGTCCCCTGTGTCTACATCCTGCTGTAATCCCTCCATGCCAGTTCCTCATACCACACACCAACATAACACCTGGGGTGGGGTCCCTCAGCCCAGAGCCTTTACCCATTCGTCACCGTACCCCAACATGGCCCAGGTATGCCACCCCCAGAGCCTTTACCCATTCCTTCCTCCCTGTATGCTCAATATATTAATTCACACACTAACATTGCAAAAAGAGTTCCCACAAGTTACATGTGTGATGATGTACCTCTAAGCTGATGTTGGTGCTAATCCAATACCTGTGCTGTCAGTCGCCTCGTGGAAGGCCATGGTCTACCTCAACATTCCCACCAAACTTATATAGGATCTGACATGGATTTATCTGTGTGAGCTGTACATTATATTGGATCAGTCCTCTGAGTAATTAGGTAATAACCTAAAACGACACGGCAGTTGCATACAAGTTATGTTATTCAATGGTCACTTGTGGGCCCCACTGGACCCACAAGCTGAATAACATTATGAGTATGCAACTGGCGTGATGTTTTGGATTTATCATACCTAGCCTAAGAATCTACCTATATTTCCTTTGGCAAAGAATACTGGTTTAGCCAACTTTAGGAGTGATTGAGCAGCAGAAACTGTGTTACCATTGCGAGACTCATTTTCAGAAGCTAATTTAGAATAGTAATCCTGCAAATTCAAAGATGAATCTAAGATTGATAGCCACAGACCTATAGGTCATCATACTTTAGACCATTTTTACCCAGAGGATCATGCATAGCCATGAGAATTCCTGATAGCAAAAATACTTTTGAAATGTTGACCAAAGGCAAGAGCTATCTGGAGGCTTGTATGCCACTCTTACAATGTGTACGCCACACTCACAACGTGTACGCCACGCTCACGATGTGTACGCCACGCTCATAGGCTGGGAGTTGCGTACAAGCACTTTTATGCTTAAGAGATAGAGATGTCATATGCTTTGTCGTCCTAGGTATAATAAACCAGGTCTGTCTCCCCCAACATTGATCATTGAGTAGAGCCCTCTTAAGTAAAGGCCCTATTTTGCTTAGAATAAAAAGCTAATATTGGAGAGGCTCAACTGGATGTTAAACTACGCAAAAAAAGAGAAGCTTTAACCCAATGAAGATCCATTGATTACACAGAGGAAATTATAGCCAGTCAACCCCACAGCCATAGCAGCTTCAGAGTTTAATTAACATTGTCTATTGAGTTAGATTAACGACCACATTTATGATTATTCCCATTAATTAGGTACCGCTCATAAGATTTTATATTTCAAATATCTCATCTTTGTTTGGGACATTTAATACAGAGGGAATTATGTCCTCATGCAGTAAATCAATATTGTCTTTTGTAAGAGTAATTAAGTGTGGTCCTAATCAAAGTGATGTAGCCCCTACAAGTGAGCCAGGGTTTAAATAGGTTAAACATAGACAGAACGGCACACAGACGTGATGAAGTGGATATTTATATAATAGGAGTGGAATAAGGACTAGATGGCAGGAACTGAAGCCAAACCAATAGGGAGGAGATGCTATTGAGAGTGGTAGTGAAGCCTCTCAACATGAAAACAATGAAAGCAAAGGAATTCCATCCAGCTACCAATCCATAAAATGTAATTATCACCACAAAGAGCCTGTTGCACAATGCCCTTCCATTGGCAATAGTACATTTAATATTCAGTGAGACTAAGACATTATTCTATCTAGGGTGACTAGATATTGGAACTCAGCATTCTCTGTTTAAATTCCAACCACCTGCTTCAGTCCCTGGGTGTCCAGCTGCCTTTAACATGTTAAGTTGTCAGCTGCTGAACCTTTCAGCTCCCCCCCCCCCACCTCTGACCCTCACAGTATGGAGTGAGCGGGAGGCCGGGGCAGGACCTGAGTACCAGCAGTATACAGCAGTCTATGTCACTCAGATATTGATGTACACTGTGTGTCAGTCTCGCCACAGTCAGCAGCATAACCCATCATTCTATCTGATAACCAAAATGTTCAGGATGCAATTTCTTGCAGTCATCTCATGGATGATATGCCTAGTGATTGGATTAAAAATAACAAAAAGAGTAAGTGAAAGGTGATGCCACACCATTAGCTGCTTCAAAGCAGAGGATGATGAAACCAGAAATGCCGACCACATTAGTAGTTTCTATAGTGGCCTCTCATAAAGGATGTTGTTACTGACGGCAGGCTTTGTTAATGGTGGGTCTGTACAGGATGTCACCCCAGCAGCAGAAGCCACATCCAGAGTGGCTTCATGGGACTGGATACAGCTACTCAGGTAAAGCCACTCTCTGCAAGCCCTAAGTGATGCCTTAAGAGTAAGACTGACACAGTGGTATACCGCAGTAAGACTATGTGAGATATGCTTTTTAGGACTACAAGGAATATGCTTTTAGTCAAGACTTGTTTCTCAGTTCATCAAACATGCATTTTCACATCAAAAACATTGATGCACAAGGACATGTAGACATGGCAGGAGCTTCATGAAATATTCATGACATGGAGACCTCCCCCGTCTGTTTATATCCCTCCCTCAGGGATAAAACGCCACACACTATTGTCATGGAAAGATTGCAGGTTGTCATATGAGACATCATGCCATAAAAACTGGTGGCACAAGCATATCAATGTATGTCAGAAGTGAAGTCATCTAACAGTTGTATTTGAGGAAACAGACATAACCACAATCATGTGCATGGCCAAACACATTACCTGTGGAAGTGTGTCTCCCCCTTACTACTTTAAGGTGAAGGCCTTAAGACGGTAGTAGCCTGCCTGGTCTACTCTAGCCATCTACCCTCTAACCTCCACCAATGTACCAGTGCTGCCTCCCCTTTCCTACCACTTTCCACTCTCAGCATAACAACCCGCCTGTCTGGGCCTGGTAGCTATGATATTGGTTATATGGTGTTATATTACACTGCTGTAATAGAAGAGTGATATATCTCCAAACACCCCCTGACACCACAGCAGCCAACCTCCTAGCTGATATAGGACCCTGTGCAGTGTGAACTACAGAGTGAAGGATGCAGGGCTAATCCATGTGTCCCCAACAGACACGGCCAGTCAGTGTGTTCAAAGGACATGTCTTACAATATCCATCCACCCCACACTCTGTACCCCCCCCCCACACACACACACATCAGTCAGATTCACACCTTGTGGTAAAGTCTCACACACAGCAATGCATCACCAACATATGGCTGATACATTGACACTTTATGTAGCCTCTACACTATAGAAACTGCCACCCAGCAGGCTACTGATTCATCCTGATACTATGTTAGCCTTTATACTCTCCTCACAGTGAGCTGCACCCACTCCCCATCCCTCATCCACAGCAGCCTCACAAACTGACACTTGGTGAATCTTAATTACATCAACCTGGCAATGCATCATTTAGGTCTGGTGGATATTGGATTTAAGAGAAAAATGAGAAATTGTTGATGTTGCGGAGGCTTTTTTTATGTTGACACAGTATGGAACACAATAAAAAGGAGCACAATACAGTGGCGGATCCAGGATTTGCCAGAAGGGGGGGGGGCAAACCTGGCCAACCATGGAGTTACTGTCCTTTCCTGCGCGCAGCGCAGCAGCAAAACTAGGGGGGGGGGGGTTGGAGGGCATGCCCCCCCCCCAAGAAAATGCTGATGGTCTGTGGACAGAGGTAGTAGGTAGGGGGTACATGGGTGACATGTGACAGACACCTATTAATACACCAGTAGTAGGTAGGGGGTACATGGGTGACATGTGACAGACACCTATTAATACACCAGTAGTAGGTAGGGGGTACATGGGTGACATGTGACAGACACCTATTAATACACCAGTAGTAGGTAGGGGGTACATGGGTGCGTGACACGTGACAGAAACCTGTTAATACACTAGTAGTAGGTGGGGGTACATAGATGCGCTGACAAATGAGATGAAGTGTGGGTATTGCAGAGGCTTTCATCTGAGTTTGATGCAACATGAGATGGGGGCTGTGTGGGTCTTAGCACAATAGAAAAGAAGCTTGACATATTCCATGTATTATCATTGAGGGCAGAATTTGGAGATTGTTAAGGGTAGGTAAGGGGACCAGAAAGGGGAGTATGGTCGCTGTCCATCTACAGAGTGGATAACATGACTTTGACTTGCTGTCAACCAGTCAGTCTGTCATATTACAGATATGTTTTTATGCTGATATATTAAGTAAATGCAGAGTTTATATAATGTTAACTTTGTCCAGTATTACAGCTGTAGGACAACATGAATAACTCCCACCATGTGCTCTACGGCCTCAATTCTAAATAAATCTGTGTGCTCGTTGTGTGTCCATAAACCACCTTTACATTGTGTCCTCTGTCTTTATCCCACCTTGATCCCTCCCCAATCCTGCTACATCCACCACCTCCCCAATGCTCCTGGTCAGGTCAATCATCAATCACACGGATAGTGAAGGGTCCTGATGGTAGCCCAGCTAACAAAAAAATGTTAGTTTACGTCAAAATTACTTTTCAAAACCTTATGTAACGTTATGCCATAGTAAGGAGCCTTGGCGAACCGTTATATAACATTATAAAATGGTGTATAACGTTTTTTGTTTACTGGGAGCTTCTATTGCTGATACAAGCCCTGCACATTTTCCAGGGGGAGGGACACTAGCCTCTGAACTTATCGTTCCTGTCTGACCACCAAAGCCCCTTGAAGACAGAACCAGAGGAGGTCTCTCTGTACAATGGGCCTGAAACATGACAGAAACCTAATACAGCGTTAGTAGGTAGGGGTACATGGGTGCAGATTCTTCTCCTTCTCCAGTAGGACTAGGACGCTAGATGTCTCAGAGGCTGTACTGAGGCATTGGGCCAGGATTACAGCCCTGGTGCATGCTTTGACTGGTTTGACAGCATTGACTTTGGTTGATATTGTGTAGATTAATAATCATGATACATGTACACAGAGGATTTCAAGTAGTTAAATAGAATATCAGGGATGCTAATTGGATTGTTAGTAGATGCCCTCAATAAATAAAGCACTGGTGAAATTCTCAGTATATTACCTGCCACCCCTCTCACCCCACCAGATCCCCTCATCCAATCCTGGTTTAAACCAGGGTATGTGAAGGCAGTAGAAGGAGGGAGGGAAGCCAGGGCTCTAAAGGTCTTACACCCTATGCATACTTCATCCTTGTGTGCCATGACTCAGCGTTTTAACTGACTTGCAGACAAATGTCCCTCTGTAAGGTGTTAGGGTGCTGTAGGCTGGTGAATCTGTCAGTATCAGTCTAACCTGGACAATATGGATGGACCCGGGGAAGCGTAGGTGGACAGCGTCAGGGTACAGCACTTGGGGGACTCTGAAGTATGATGAATATGTTTCATGTGTTACCAAAACCTCCCGCATACCTTGCCTGCTATGGTTCTAGGTACTGGTGTTGTAACTTTGACTCACAGATAGATTTCCCTCTGTAACCACACACCTCCCCTACTGCCTCTACCATACAGGGAAGACATGTATCATACACCTCCCCTGCTCCCTCTACCATACAGACATGTATTATACACCTCCCTACTCCCTCTACCCTACAGACATGTATTATACACCTCCCCTACTGCCTCTACCCTACACACATGTATTATACACCTCCCCTACTCCCTCTACCCTACAGACATGTATTATACACCTCCCCTGCTGCCTCTACCCTACAGACATGTATTATACACCTCCCCTGCTGCCTCTACCCTACAGACATGTATTATACACCTCCCCTGCTGCCTCTACCCTACAGACATGTATTATACACCTCCCCTGCTGCCTCTACCCTACAGACATGTATTATACACCTCCCCTGCTGCCTCTACCCTACAGACATGTATTATACACCTCCCCTGCTGCCTCTACCCTACAGACATGTATTATACACCTCCCCTACTCCCTCTACCCTACAGACATGTATTATACACCTCCCCTGCTGCCTCTACCCTACAGACATGTATTATACACCTCCCCTGCTCCCTCTACCCTACAGACATGTATTATACACCTCCCCTACTCCCTCTACCCTACAGACATGTATTATACACCTCCCCTACTCCCTCTTCAATACAGGGCTAACATGTATTATTCACTTGGTTGTGGGGGTCTACTAATGTGTCACATGGGACTCACTAACTTCTGGCTGACCATCAATCCCATGATGCAGGGCAGTTCTTCCCATAGCACCAACACCTCCCTGAGTCTGTGTTCTTTGTTGGAGCTTCATGGATGATGCATGCATTATGTGGTTGATACATCCTTAAAGGATTGGCATAATAAACCAATGTAACAGGCAAACTGACCCTTGGCCAGTCCTTAAAGGGTTAAGACATGACTAAACCCTCCAGCTAGGGGCACAGGCATTGGTGCAGAAAAAAAGATGATTAGGCTAGAAGGTAGCTAAAGGTTTACTTGGTTGATAACGGGCATGTCCTGTTCTATCTAGATTCCTGTTATCAAGATAATTATGCTGTTGGTGTAGACACTCATGCACACCTATCCATTACTGACGCTAGTCATGGTTAATATGGGGCTGCCATTCAAAGGGAGTTCTATTGTTGAGGACAATTGATCAAATCTATGAAATGAGGCAAGACACTAGCAGTGGCTGCTTATCAATAACAATCCTATAGTGACACTAATGCATACCTATCCATCACTGGCACTAGTCTCTGTTAATGTAGGGCTGCCATTCCAAGAAAATTACATTGTTGCGAACAATTGATCAAATCTATGAAATGAGGAGAGACATTTATAATGCTTGCTAGCCCATTACAGTCCTTTAGAGAGGACAAACTGTGATTTGTATTCCACAACACCATTGCCCAGTGACTTCATATGTCAGACTGCACTCTCAATATCGCATTGACTAACTCCAGTGGTGAAGGTTGACCCGCGGGTTAAGCAGAATAAAGGTACGAAAGGTATTTGAGCTAGGGATACAGTTAGAATTGCTGTGGATGGTTATGTACAGTATAACAAACCTCCTCCTTAACATTGTAGACTATGCAGAGTCCCACAGATAAACCAGACTCTACAGCCCTCCTCAGAGCAGCCAGCTGAACTGGGGGCCAGGGATTCAACTCTCAGACAGGAACAACATGACTGTGTATTGAGTGAGGTCATGGGGTGAGGGACAGAGAAGCTGTCAGCGTCTACCAGTCTGTAGATGTTGATGCTACATCTGTATCGGGTAAACAGCAGCAGGCAGACTCCTAGTGCCAGCTGTAGCACTAAGGAGGTGTTTGTGTTTAGTTGACAAGGTACTATTTGGAAGACTGGGTGGCTGTGCCAGCTGCTGAACTCACTTATAGATGTCTCCCCTGTCACGCCGTTCTCGCCACTCTTTGTCCAGTCTACTAATCACACATACCCTATTCCATTCACCCCGGTAAAACCCTGCTCCTGACTACAGTCTTTGTATACACCTCATCATACAAGACTCCCTACTCCCCATCCCTGCCCATTCCACCTGCCTCCCTACTCTCCTCCCTCCCCCCTCACCCATCTCTATGTCTGCTACCACTGTCCCCCTCCCCCCATCCCTGCCCTACTCTGCCTGCCTCCCTACTCTCCTCCCTCCCCCCTCACCCATCTCTATGTCTGCTACCACTGTCCCCCTCCCCCCATCCCAGCCCTACTCTGCCTGCCTCCCTACTCTCCTCCCTCCCCCTCACCCATCTCTATGTCTGCTACCACTGTCCCCCTCCCCCCTCACCCATCTCTATGTCTGCTACCACTGTCCCCCTCCCCCCTCACCCATCTCTATGTCTGCTACCACTGTCCCCCTCCCCCCATCCCTGCCCTACTCTGCCTGCCTCCCTACTCTCCTCCCTCCCCCCTCACCCATCTCTATGTCTGCCACCACTGTCCCCCTCCCCCCTCCCCCCTCACCCATCCCTATGTCTGCCACCACTGTCCCCCTCCCCCCTCCCCCATCCCTATGTCTGCCACCACTGTCCCCCTCCCCCCTCACCCATCTCTATGTCTGCTACCACTGTTCCCCTCCCCCCTCACCCATCTCTATGTCTGCTACCACTGTCCCCCTCCCCCCTCACCCATCCCTATGTCTGCTACCACTGTCCCCCTCCCCCCTCACCCATCTCTATGTCTGCTACCACTGTCCCCCTCCCCCCTCCCCCCTCACACATCTCTATGTCTGCTACCACTGTTCCCCTCCCCCCTCACCCATCTCTATGTCTGCCACCACTGTCCCCCTCCCCCCTCACCCATCTCTATGTCTGCCACCACTGTCCCCCTCCCCCCTCACCCATCTCTATGTCTGCCACCACTGTCCCCCTCCCCCCTCACCCATCTCTATGTCTGCCACCACTGTCCCCCTCCCCCCTCACCAATCTCTATGTCTGCCACCACTGTCCCCCTCCCCCCTCACCCATCTCTATGTCTGCCACCACTGTCCCCCTCCCCCCTCACCCATCTCTATGTCTGCTACCACTGTCCCCCTCCCCCCTCACCCATCTCTATGTCTGCTACCACTGTCCCCCTCCCCCCATCCCTGCCCTACTCTGCCTGCCTCCCTACTCTCCTCTCTCCCCCCTCACCCATCCCTATGTCTGCACCACTGTCCCCCTCCCCCCTCCCCCTCACCCATCTCTATGTCTGCCACCACTGTCCCCCTCCCCCCTCACCCATCTCTATGTCTGCTACCACTGTCCCCCTCCCCCCTCACCCATCTCTATGTCTGCTACCACTGTCCCCCTCCCCCCATCCCTGCCCTACTCTGCCTGCCTCCCTACTCTCCTCTCTCCCCCCTCACCCATCCCTATGTCTGCACCACTGTCCCCCTCCCCCCTCCCCCCTCCCCCCTCACCCATCCCTATGTCTGCCACCACTGTCCCCCTCCCCCCTCACCCATCTCTATGTCTGCTACCACTGTCCCCCTCCCCCCTCACCCATCTCTATGTCTGCCACCACTGTCCCCCTCCCCCCTCACCCATCCCTATGTCTGCTACCACTGTCCCCCTCCCCCCTCACCCATCTCTATGTCTGCCACCACTGTCCCCCTCCCCCCTCACCCATCCCTATGTCTGCTACCACTGTCCCCCTCCCCCCTCACCCATCTCTATGTCTGCCACCACTGTCCCCCTCCCCCCATCCCTGCCCTACTCTGCCTGCCTCCCTACTCTCCTCCCTCCCCCCTCACCCATCTCTATGTCTGCTACCACTGTCCCCCTCCCCCCATCCCTGCCCTACTCTGCCTGCCTCCCTACTCTCCTCCCTCCCCCTCACCCATCTCTATGTCTGCCACCACTGTCCCCCTCCCACCTCACCCATCTCTATGTCTGCCACCACTGTCCCCCTCCCCCCTCACCCATCTCTATGTCTGCTACCACTGTCCCCCTCACCCCTCACCCATCCCTATGTCTGCTACCACTGTCCCCCTCCCCCCTCACCCATCTCTATGTCTGCTACCACTGTCCCCCTCCCCCCTCACCCATCTCTATGTCTGCTACCACTGTCCCCCTCCCCCCTCACCCATCTCTATGTCTGCTACCACTGTCCCCCTCACCCCTCACCCATCCCTATGTCTGCTACCACTGTCCCCCTCCCCCCTCACCCATCCCTATGTCTGCCACCACTGTCCCCCTCCCCCCTCACCCATCTCTATGTCTGCCACCACTGTCCCCCTCACCCCTCACCCATCTCTATGTCTGCCACCACTGTCCCCCTCCCCCCTCACCCATCCCTATGTCTGCCACCACTGTCCCCCTCACCCCTCACCCATCTCTATGTCTGCCACCACTGTCCCCCTCCCCCCTCCCCCCTCACCCATCCCTATGTCTGCCACCACTGTCCCCCTCCCCCCTCACCCATCTCTATGTCTGCTACCACTGTCCCCCTCCCCCCTCACCCATCTCTATGTCTGCTACCACTGTCCCCCTCCCCCCTCACCCATCTCTATGTCTGCTACCACTCTCCCCCTCCCCCCATCTCCTGCCAGCACCTGATGTACCTCAGGGACACATCTGCCATCAAGGCAGGACCTTTGCAGCATTTCATGAGCTAACTGGTATTGAATGTTGACATTGGAGTTTGTATATGAACCATTGCCTCAGTGCCCACACAGTGTTAGACACAGTATAGAGTCAGTGATGTTGCCTACTGTGGAGGAGGGAGCAGCTCAAGTCCCCAGCTTCATCCATGTAGCTCAGTATTCAGCCCCGTCTGCTGCTCAGCTATTTATAGAAACCACCAACAGTTTACTGCTCCATCTGCAAGTTCCCCCTCACACAGGGCAGCTTCCAAACTGTCACTGGTATACCAGCCCCTTTTTATTGTAGCCAATTTCCATTGTAGGGAATCTATACTTATCATTAGATATGATATATTGAATAAAAAAGAAATGCAAATTGAGTTGAATATGTCCCTTTATTAAATCTCTCTCCCCACAGCTGTATCTGCAGCAAGAAGCAGCCCGCCCTGACTCCACGTCTTGTATAAAACAGTGACAAATGCTGTGAGACATCCCTCCCCCGGGAGGCACCAGGATAGGTATAGGTCTGGTGAAACGTTCAGCCATCTGCCTTGATATATCACTTTGTTTCTTTACTCTGTCACTTCAATTCGAGCCCCCTCCCCAGCCTATTTGTCACTTGTTTCCGTTAACTCCTTCTGGGTCACCTTTTATCCTAACAAACAACAAGTGATAGTTAATTTACGATTATGAAAAGCCTAAACCTTTTTTGCGATGTCAGAAGCTGTTCTTTACTTATCCTTTTATTAACAGTAGTAATATAAATATTCATGTTATCACTTTGATAAATTATTGTCAATATGTATGATTGAGTTATTTTTATAATTAACAGTGACAAAATATCAACTCTTGTTTTGTCACTGAAGTAGATATAGCATGGTCTATACCTACTATATCTGCATGCCTCATACATAGCATGTCTAGTATAATCATTTCTAGATAATGTGTATATTTCATATTGTGTGTATGATCCAATCCCTACTGTATACCAATGTCTAACACATATTTGAACCCACTCCACCTTCATCGACATCCCTCGTTTCACTACAATGTAAATGGCCACCATTCTCCCAGGGAGCTCGTCTGGTGTCAGATAATCTAATCAGGATCAACAAGCAGCGGAGGGGGAGGCTGAGGTGGTGGACCCCACGCTGCATACAGATGTACCTTATCAAGGCCCAGGTGGGGCAGGGCTGGGGGTGGAGCACAGGTATCAGGGGGTTAGTGAGATGGGCGCTGAGAGATGAGGTAACAGACTAGTAGTGCTCAGTGAATACTTGTGCCTTCACTCAGTACTCAGCAGGTAGGTTTACAATAAGGATGTGGACATTTGGTAACAAGAGTCAACATCAGCCAGCTGTCATCAAGCTACAAGTGGAGTATTGGAGAGGTCAGAGAATCCAGAGAAACAACACTCGGGTTCAGCTCCTTGGCAGAAGTACCGGGTACTGACTTAGTGCCAGATAAACATAGGCCTGATGTGTAGTATAGTTCTGAATATTCTAAAAGGCTGCAACTGGGATGCTTGATGTTTCTTCCTCTGATAGATAACTATCAAGGTGTTTACTCTTGTCTTTACTTAAGACTGTATACTTCTAACTCCCTTGTTTCTTGTCAATATCCAAAATTGCAGTACAAGTTAACTTCTCTCCAAGCACCAAGCTCCTCTGGTGCCTGATAATCTAATATTCAGCATATATGCAAGTAAAGGAGGAGAGCCTGGCCTGGGACACATTCTGCATACAGATGGCCCTTATTTAGAGTGGCTTAAGCCCAGGTCTGGCTAATATCCCGGGTGAGAGGATGAGGTGGGACGGTAGTGGTGCACATTATGGGTCGGGTCTGGAGTCTGTGTTTATAGTATCTAGGGTAATGAAGTAGGTGATTGTATCTATGTTAAGAAGGTCTTCATGTATTCTTTATATTAACGCAAGTTACATCAAGGCCTGCCTGTGGTTTGCTTGTACAGCATCTGTGAGCACCAGGGCAGTTATCAAGCATGATGTATCGAGACATTGCCTGGTAGCAACAGGGACATTACTTCTTACAGTATTATATAACAGGACAGTTATCAGGCAGGATGTACAGAGACATTGTCAGGTGCTACAGGGACATTACTTCTTACAGTATTATATAACAGGACAGTTATCAGGCAGGATGTACAGAGACATTGTCAGGTGCTACAGGGACATTACTTCTTACAGTATTATATAACAGGACAGTTATCAGGCAGGATGTACAGAGACATTGTCAGGTGCTACAGGGACATTACTTCTTACAGTATTATATAACAGGACAGTTATCAGGCAGGATGTACAGAGACATTGTCAGGTGCTACAGGGACATTACTTCTTACAGTATTATATAACAGGACAGTTATCAGGCAGGATGTACAGAGACATTGTCAGGTGCTACAGGGACATTACTTCTTACAGTATTATATAACAGGACAGTTATCAGGCAGGATGTACAGAGACATTGCCAGGTGCTACAGGGACATTACTTCTTACAGTATGATATACATCGTTAAACTAATACAGACCAAATGCAAGGAAGAGAAGAAAGTCAGAGCAAAACACTTTCCACAACTTCCTTTTCCAATCCCTCAAACTGACATGCCCCTTTGACCTCCTGAAAGGCCTGCCAGTTTGGAATTTTGACCTCCTGAGAGGACATGACTTTGCCCTACCAATATGGGCTTTAGACATCAATATGAGTCACCGTCCATTCTCCTCTTCTGACCTTCGGCAATCAATCTGTATACAGCTTCAATATTGACATACTGACTACCTGCTAGCTTCCTCTGTCCCTACAAGATAGATGTTGGATATTATACATTCCTTGCTTTTCTCTCGCCATCCTCTTCCATGGGTCACTATGGTGCATCAACAAAGGTTGTAGAATTTAGTGACAGGAAACCCATTATACAGCCCAGGCATCCAAAGCAGCTCTCATAAAACATGTCCCTGGTCTCGTATTACAATGAGGACATTACACAGCCAAAACTAATCATCTCATTTCAAGAAGAAAAGATCATTAAACTCGACTGGGAACAAACCACTTGTTTTGAGTTGTTGTTTTTTTCTCAAAAGAAGTGGTTTGTCCGCCACACAAGTTTAATAATCTTATTTTGTTGAAATAAGATAATTATTTTTGGCCCTGTAGGTTTGGTGTGAAGTAACCAGAGTCCACGTGCAGGCAGCTGTCTGACAGCACAATGTCTTAAACCGGCCGTCTGAAGGACATCAATCTGCTCTGTCTGCTCCACTGCTTGCCCCTTATTGCCAAACAGTTTATGTCATTCTAAAGCTTAAAATCAAGGGGGAAAGTCCATGGTACACCAAGCTAAAGATTGAATGGGTTTGTTATCCAAACCTGGTTATAAGGTTGAAGGGAGGAAACAATTAAATGAAAAGATGTGAAAGGAATGAGTTGAAATCAAAGAGAGACATAAACAATGCCTATGAGGTCTTTCAGGTCCTAGACAGGGCCGGCCTGGTCAGCATCTCAGACCTCACGATTACCCAGAGGGGCATCAATCAATCATATATCTCCTTCCCCAATATTCCCTGTCAACTAATACCTCAACCTTCAACCTTCCTTCAATAACTCCCATGTCCAATCCCACGTCCCTTTCACCAGCCTGAGAGAACATGGCTACAGACCTAGATGATAGAATTCCCAATTCCCACCGTCATCCTCTCTGAAAGGAGTTTGGTGTCAGGCTTTAGACATCAATATGAATTACCTTCTTCTATTTTCTCCAAGCAATCTTTCTGTAGACAGCCTCAATCCATCTCCCCCGACCATGGATTCTATGATTCCCTGTCTGAGCTGAGGGAGAACAAAAAGAGTAACATTAATCCTTGGCTGTATCCACCATGGGAGGAGCTTTAAGGTGGTTACTAAGGTGGTTACTATGGTACATCAGGGCAGGTTGTAGAAGAGGGCTAACATCTACTTACAGAAAACCCATTATTTTGCAGCAAGTAAAGGCACTCTCTTAAAAACATGTTGCTGGTCTAATTACGAAGTAGCATGCACTGCACGAGAATATCTATTTAAGTATACCTTAAATGTCATTTTTATTACTTAAATGTCAAATTTAAGTACATTTAAGGTGAAACTTAAATGTTGATTTTGACGTTTAAGGAGCATTATGGTGTACTTAAAGCAACACTTTAAGGCGACATTTAGGTAGGATTTAAGTGGATTTAAGTTGATTAAATGGCCCGACAAGGTGGTCATTAAAGGTCATTAAACATACTATCAAGGCACAGTGCTGGATTTCCATAAACGACATTTAAGTACATTTTAAGGACTTTGAGAATTTTTTTAATGCATATTGCTATGATTGCTCTAGTTTTACTTATGCAAAAATGCTTAATTCAGCTTGTTTATTCTTTGTATGAACATAGGCAATAGTTTTATTTGGGGGAGGGTCAATGACAGGTATTTATTCATCGATTTCATCTTTTTATTCTCATGGAGGCTGGGGCCCAGGACCGGCCTCTCGAGCCCAGGGCCGGTCTCTGGGGCCCAGGGTCGGCTTCTGCTGTAACTTTCACTGTGTGAAGTAGAAAAATATATGTGCATCATTTATACCGGACACACATTGAGAAAGAAGGATAAATAATTACTTATGCTTACATAAATGCATTTATATGTTATTTCTAAGAGAAATTCACTGGTAGTACATTATGAATTTATTCAACTTTCAACAACTATAATAATCATGGTACATTGTTACATATATAGCCAAGTATAAATACTGTTGCAATATTATGCATGCATATAACTAATTAATTAAAAGAATGCTGTAGTATTACCACCTTATAACAAAAATATCCACCCTGTGCATGGTACAAATACTACTACCAGGAGGTCATACATGTGATGCTGTCCGTTTACAACTGCTGAATGATTCAAAATCCAAACTGTGTACTGCTGAAGGCTTCCTATTGGCTGGTATATGTATGTAGGTCACACACCACGCATTGTTTAACTGCAGGTATGTAGACAGAGTGTCTGTGGGACAGCTTGGTGGCCAGTCGCACCTCCCATTGTTACCTGCTGCACTGTAGTAGCAACATTCGCTCATAGATGCGGGCAGGTTGGGGGTCTCCCCAAGCTGAGATGAGTCTCCCCTGGTTAAAATCACGGGTGTACTCCTTAAAATGATGTATGATAACAGGATGAGTTTCCCCTAACTTCTCTGATTAATATCACGGGTTGTACTCCTTAAAATGACATATAATAACGGGATGAGTCTCCCCTAACTCGCCTGGTTAATATCACGGGTTGTACTCCTTAAAATGATGTATAATAACGGGATGAGTCTCCCCTAACTCAATTCAATTCATCAAATATGCTAAATGTTTTTTCCGGGAAATTCTAGTTTATCTTAAATTTCCGGAAAATGCGATATAAGATTTCCCCTTCATTAAGAAATCTTGAATTTACCGGAAATGTCAAATGACATTTCTGGTAAATTTTCGTTTATCTTAAATTTACCGGAAATGTCAAACTACCCGGAAATGTCAAATGACATTTCCGGTAAATTTAAGTTTTCTTATACTTCATGGCAAGGTCAAAACGACCTTTCCAGGACATTTCCCCGTTATTTTGGTACACTTAAATATACCTAAATATAGATTTTGATGCAGTGATGATTGGATGAGTTTGAACAGTTCGTGAGAAGACTCAGCTTGTAGTGGATATGCATCAGCTTTTTCTGCTTCTCCTTTTTTCAACCAATAGCTTTAATTAATATCACTAATACCATTAGTGGCTAAACTGAGCACTTGCTGAGCTGCAAGGTAGGACAGGGGGAATAGAAAGGAGGGGAGGGGGAGAGGCTGAACTCCACGGTAGAGGGACAAGAGTGAGAAGAGGGGCTAGTTATAAGGACTAATGTTTCTACATGTTGAATCAGAGAAACAGATGGGTTTATTGTGAATGCCAATAAGGTTGACTAAGGATGATGACATGAAAACCTTTTAAACCTTAAAGATTAATTGTCAGATTACAGCTAGCTGTGTGATAAGTGCATCTTTGATAAAATACCTTGACATGAAGAACCAAGGGAAGTATCTGAATAAATATCATTAGTTGGCAGATCTGGCTACCAAAAAAACATTTGCTAAATTGGAGTTTGTCACTTTAGATGCTCATGGGAGTTTGTGGGACTGGGCAAGACTACAGAGCATACGCAAACTAGTATGCAGGAGGTATAATATGCATGACTCTAGATATATAAAGGGTAAGGGAAACCTTAGGTCACTATTCATTACATATTTGCAATAAAGTACAGAGAAAGTCTTAAACCATGGTGCTATTATACACTTAGACATGATAAGGCATTGGTAAGCCAGGGTGAAAGGCTAGAGTTGCCGACGCCGACATGTTGGGGTTTAAGAGCTGTTTTAAGGCTCTACCCACTAGCGGTGTATAATGTGGATGCGGTAGGTCCAGCTTCTACAGCAGCTAAGACAAAGTGTGCTGGTAGAGCTCAGAGGCCTGCTGTGTATACCAATCTTTCTGCTGGAACCATTGCAACCCCAGTCACCCACCCTTCTGTAATTGGGCACCGTGCCTACCACAAGTGCCCAATACTCCTGACTCCCTCTTTCCACTAATCATGCTGTTAACCTATTTTGTAAGCAACACTTCTTAGAGGTGCCCTACTCTGACTGCCAATCTGTATAATAATCCTCTTTCATACTCAAATCTGGTAAGAAGTCTGGTTCATGTGGATTTACTATTCGAAAAAGTATCAAGAATT
The DNA here is from genome assembly GCA_947462335.1 of Harmothoe impar. NCBI lineage: Eukaryota > Metazoa > Annelida > Polychaeta > Phyllodocida > Polynoidae > Harmothoe > Harmothoe impar. The sequence goes on from CANHQG010000228.1 coordinate 41,834, forward strand.
ATACAAAGTAGCTAAAAATAACACTTTAGACAATTTTGGACCGCCTAAAAGAACATGGCTATAGGCTGCCAACATAGGTATTCCCTGTCATGCCCTGGAGAGGGTTGGGGTGAACACTCAAAATCCACTATTGCCCAGGGGGATATATGTAACATTTCCCAACCAATCATTGTCAACTTATACTGACAACTTACAATCTCCAATCTTTCCCTTCCCTATCCCTTTTAACTAATATGCCCCTCTCCCTTGCCTGAGAGGATGCTGTTCCTGTTTAATGGCAGCCATCTCAATGTGACCACCTTGACTCAGCTTCTCCCACCATGACCTCTGACGATCCCCTTCACCACGACCGAGTAGTAGTCTGTTCTCCCAGCACGAGGAGATCTAGGCACTGGTTGCTAAGGTGGTTGCTATGGGAAAGCAGGTTATAGAGGAGGTTATAGAAAGATGTCCACATTTAGTTACAGAAACCCCATCACCCAGCAGCAGCACACAGAGTGACTCTGGCCTAGTTGTACAATTTACCTTCAGGACATTAAGGACATTAACCACATTTGTCTGCTGCACTATTTTCCATGCATTTTCCATCAATAAAGTAATTCTAAAGCTTTGATAAATGAGTTTGATGTCATTAGGTGCCAATTTGTGGATGCCATTGTGGAGAGGTGGAGAGGAGTGGGAGTTTGATACAAATTTAATATCATGGAGAAAGAACCAGGGTAAGAGACAGCTTCACTGTGGATGTCAATGCAGTTCCTGTGAGTAGAATATACCCTGTGTTTATAGCATAACAGTGGCAAAACAAAAATGAATAAGATTTGGAAAATGAGGGAAGCGAAGTAGCTAAAATAGACCTGGTTGGTAGACGTATAGCTAGCTGCTCAAGGTGCTACAGGCATGATTTCTCTATTTGGTTCAATATCTAGTTGCCCCAGGGTCTAAGGTTATTGACTGGTTAATGGTTCACTGCTTGTTGCTAGCACCAAGGTAGAGGATGTGTCAGGAAAGAGAGAAAGGAAGATCAGAAAATATGCAGAAATAATAAGAATTAAAGGAATACACCATTTACATACTGGAATATGAAAAGATAAACAATATATTTCCAGAAAAGAAATCAATAAATTATTTCATATCTTACAAATAATTATATTGTTCACCCCTCAACATGTCAAGCGTCACAAGATTGATCTAGCATCTATTTACACACATACTATAATAGCAGGTACAATACAAGTACATCTAAAGGTACCCTTACTGGTTTTGAAAAAGATGTATCAAGAATTCTAAAGGCCCGCTGATCAGAGCAGCTGGGACAGAAATGTCTTTGGTGGCTGGATGGGACAAAAGGAACTGCAAAAGGCAAAGTAGCAGACCGTGAGTAAAGGGAAGGGAGGTGACGTAAAAGAGGCTATGTATAGTGAGACAACAATGCTGCAGGCTGCGGGAAGTGAGGACATGTTAGTCATGAATAACCAGGGGCCCGTGTGTTGTTGTGTCTGGGGCTGGAGGTAGCTGCTGTATACGGGCCGGCACGGAGACAGGGGCACACATGCAGAATGAGGGTCTCTGTAGTGAAGCATGAGGAGACAGGGGCTCACATGCAGAATGAAGCATGAGGAGACAGGGGCTCCACTGCCAGGTACTTCACTGTGATCTCACTAAAATAACCACACTTAGAAGGACTATTATGGGATATGTAATTGTAAAAGTTTTGTCAGCTGGTTAGGTGCTGGTTGTATACTGTCAGCATGAGAGCATGTATATGCTGGTTACTAAGGTGGTTACTATGGGACAATGGGGGAGGTTATAGAAAGGGTCTAACATTTAATTACAGAAAACATCCTAGTCTGCAGCAAGCACACAAAGTGACTCTGGTAAAACATGTTCCTGGTGCAGTATTACGATAAGGACATGTTGTAGAAAGTAGTGAGAAGTGCAGCCGGCAGCTGTCGGGAGGACCAATGTCTACCACCAGCCGTCTTAAGGACATTAATCTGCTTCTTCTACTCCACCTCCTTCTCCTTATTGTCAATCAATGAAAGCCATTCTGAAGCTGAAATCAATGAGGCTGATGTCATCAAAGGCCAAGGCGGCATGCCATGGGTGAAGGGTGGGGAGGAGGGGGGGAGGTTTAGTATGATTCCAAAGTTGAAGGAGAAAGACAGGAAGAGGGGGGAGGAAAGAGGCAGAAAAAGTACCATTAACAAGTATCTTAGAGCAGTAATTACACTAATTCCACACATGACAGGTGTGTATACAATAAATACAGGATAACAGACAGTTTGTCAATTACCTGAGTAGACCTGGCACACCGGGATATTCAATAACCTACAAACATGATTTGTCTATTCCGTTCAATGTCTAGATGCCACCAGGTTTTAACCTAACTGTGCTTACTGCTTCACTGTCTTGCGCTAGGATGTTACCTGAAAAGGGATGAACTGGAAATCAAAGAGGAATACATTATTCATGTAAATGGCATTATAAGCAGTATTTTTGATTATTCCAATTTAGATGTCACTGTTAATGATATAGTTCACTTCTCCTGTGTCCAGCAGCTTGACTCACTCTGCCTCACACACCTTGTTTTAAATCCTTCACATTTCCTGCAATCAATATGATTGATTTTGTGTTGCAAAAGGAGATATTCACTAACCAAAGGAAGCTGCTATCAAAATCAATTCATAATATGGCTGAAAAACACTTAATGAGTAGTGTATGATGTAGTGACTAGGATTTGGGATTACTGAACCAGTTTGTTAATATTCCTATATTATGGCAATTGGGAAACTATATTACTGACAGAGTAAAAAAAAGAAATGCCCTAAAATTCCTGGTTTATCTGAAAATATTTCAATAAGAGCAAAGGATAACAATAAATTATATAGAATCCACTAAAAGGCCAGTATAAATTCCTGGCCAGGAAGTCCAGAACCTCGGAGAGAGGTCAGGGAGGGGCGGGAGGTTGGATGGCCATAGTGGCGGCTAGCATGCAAGGGGTACCACAGGACTTGGCGAGACTTGGGTACGTCAATTTAAAGCATTAACAAACTATCAGACAGTGGGTGGGGCCTGAATGGAGCTGGCCTCATGCTGAGAGGAGGCACATTGATCCCCTCTGTACACCAGCATACAACTGTAGGGGAATACAGGGGAGGCAGTGGGAGGAGAGTTGGGGCATGTGGGACTAGGATAAGGGGAATGAAAGGGTTGAAAGCACCGTGACTGGTGGAGGAGAGGGGGAGTAGTGAGGGGAAGCATAGTGGCATAAAGGATGCAGAGTAAGGAGAAAGACTCCTCTGTTTATTTTTATTTTTGTACCCACACATAAAGATGTTGGTTTGCAATACATGTTGTCCACTGCAGTCTTTCTCTTCCCCTATCTCCCTTCCTCTCCTCTTCCCCTCTCTCCCCTTTTATCTCTCCCTGCTTCCCTCACTGTGTGTATACCCCCGCCCCAGCCCCACATGGGTACTGGGTATGGAACATGTCCATATACAGTATATGGTTCAGTCTCATGAGTTTGTAACAATTGAAACATCTTTGACCCGGTGCAGTCTTTGACTGGGTGTAGTCTCTGACCAGGGAGTGATAAGATAAAATAAATGAGGCCTATAGTGTAAGGAAATAGGTGAAATACTGCAATTTTATGTTAATACATGTGTATTGGAAACATAAGTAAAATTTTATATATTCATATACTGAGCTTACTGTGCACAGTGCAGCTGTTTAAACTCAAAGTTATATATAAAGTGACGTCTTTGACCGGGCAGAGGGAAATAATGATATAATGCTCTACTATGCATAGAATGCTCAGTATATAATTATATCAAAATTGACTTATGTTTGCTATTCTGCTTTTCTGACTACATAGGCCTCATTTCTGCAATGTTAATGCTGCCTGGTCAAAGATGGCACCCGGTCAAAGACTACACAGTTCAAAGACTGCACGCGGTCAAAGACGTTTCAATTGTTACAAACTCATGAGACTGAGCCATATGTGTACATGTACAGCAGCAGTGTGTGGCTATTGACACACCACAGTAAAAGAGGGTACTTGTACGACAGCAGAATACCCACACTGGTATTAAGTACAGCCTTGAGGGATGGGCGCTGGATGGGGAGTCTCTTGTATGTAAATTATGGAAGGGTAGATGTTACAATTTATGTATATTCTTTATCATGTTTTAACACACTTGTCGGCACCTGTTTAAAGTGAGTATGTACTTCTTGAATAACATTGATATTTCTCTATATTTTCAGTCTATGCTCTTTCCTTTTGAATACTTAGACATTATTTTTCCACGCAATGGACCATAGCATTAAATGAGGTTTTATTTCTCAGCTTGCTTACAGTTTCCATTGATTTCTAGCCATTACCATCCCAATATCCAAACAATTGCATCTGATTTTTGCACAAACTCCCGGCCGATTAGGACTGTAAACATGTAGTGGGAACCATGACTCAGAGATCCCCGTGATACCGTCCTGTACCAAGCTGCCTCCTGCTGCAGGGTACAGGGCACACGTTTAGTCGATACGTAAATCACTGAGCAGCCAATCACAGCCGCTGTCTGAAGCCGGCCCCACAACCAGCGTTGTCTTTGATCACATATGACAACAACGATCGACAACCCATGGAGAGCTAGGGAGGCTAGAGGGAATATCAGTACCAGTCCAGGGAAGTGTTTTTGGAACACTGATCGTATCTGAATATTCTCAACATGACAGTAAATGTCCTGCTAGAACTAGTAAGCAACCCCCTGTTATTAGTTCTTTCCACAGTTCAAGAATATGTGTGACTATTTTACTTCAAAATGTCTTGATACCAATAAGTAACATTGATTCAGTTTGCATTTTCCATTTCCTCTTGTAGCAACACAAATATACCAGAGTCAGTAAGTTGTTTTACATTAATTAATGCTTAAACGTGTGTGTGATCTTTCTAGTTTATAGCAAATGTATCCATTTAATAAAGAATAAAGCAAATTGTAATTGGCTTCACCAAACAATGGGGCAATGTCACCACTCACACTAAATCACATAGTAGAACAGTACTAGAAATGTGAATGGGAAACGGTTGGTGAACATGCCACTCTAAGGACACATAACCAAGGTCTACAACTGACAGTTTAGATGCCTTCCTCAACTCTATTATAGCAGACGGGTCTTCTGGATGATCAGGTGCAGGTTAGAGCCAACACACATGTCAAAACAACTCTAAAAATACATATGAACAACAGCTGAAAGGTGTATAAGGGAACTGTAAAGGTCCGCTGATAGAGGCAGCTGGGACAAGGAGAGCTTTCTGTGGTGGCTGGACAGGACAAAAGGAGCTGCACACAAAAGGCATAGTAGCAGACTGAGTAGATGGATGTTAAAAAGGCTATGTATAGTGAGACAACAATGCTGTGGGCTGCGGGAAGTGAAGACATGTTAGTCATGAATAACCTGGGCCCCGTGTGTGTTGTTGTGTCTGGGGCTGGGGGTAGATACTGTATACAGGCAGTAGCGATAATAATGTGGTGGGTTGGGGGAGGTGAGGACATGTTAGTCATGAATAACCAGGGTCTGTGTGTGTTGTTGTGTCTGGGGCTGGGGGTAGCTGCTGTGTACAGGGAGGCAGGGATAATTATATTATGGAGATAAAGTGTGGCCAAGGGGCCTAGGGGCCCAATCTGAGGTTAATGAGTCTAAAACAACAACATTCTTATACATTTCCAATTTTAGTGTGTGTATGTGCCATCAAGTGTGCTGATGCTTAAAGCTGCTTGGGGTGGTCCCTCCCAATAAAGATTTGCTTCCTATGCCTCTGTATGTGTAGGGGTTTTATATTTAGTGGATGAGGATCTCAGTAGTATAAACTTTTTATTCACCTACCCCACTATGATATCAACAAAATGAAACCATTCTTAAAACTATTTTAAACACATATTCACAGGACCTCTATAGGAAACACTACACCATGTAAGTATACGAGGGATTGAGTGAGAGAAAAGAGAAAAGATAGCAGTCCTTAGAGGGCCCCCTACATCAGCTCATATAAAGTCCTACAGACCCACGCCCAAGCTATATCTGTATGTTCTAACCCAATGGCAACGACACTATTCACACAAGTGAACGATATGAATGGTAGAATAAAAGCTAAGGGCAGTCTACGTAACCATGGTGGCTGGGACGTGAGGCTGTTCTGTGTGCCACTCAATCAGCACTGCTGTAAGGTCAGAGTAGGCAGAGGCAGTCTGGCAGTAAGGTCGGGGTAGGCAGAGGGGGGCTGGCAGTAAGGTCGGGGTAGGCAGAGGCAGTCTGGCAGTAAGGGCAGCCTAATCAGGGAGGTACAGGCTGGGGCTGTCTGCAGACGACAGGGAGGGCACAGGAGTGGACACTGTTCTGGTGTCTAGGAGCTTACTGTCTGTGGTAATGCCTAATTCGAGTGCAACGCCTCTAATTCAGGCCAGGGACAGAGAATAACACTTAGCTGAGACAGACAGAGACATAGCCTGAAATACACAGAGAGAAAGAGAGAGGGGGGGGGGGGGGAGAGAAAGACAGGAGAAGAGAGAAAGAGTGGTTGAGAGAGAGAAAGAGAGAGAGAAAGAGAGATAGATTGTGACATGGGGAATGGCGTATTTCTTAAAATCAATATGGCGCCATGGGCGACATGGGCACTTATCAAAAATCGATGTGGCGACAAAAGCATTGATAAGGAGCGTCTGCATGGGGTGACCCTAGTCATGAGAGGTTTTAAAAGCATGCCCCCACGTGACCTGGTGGGACCTACCCAGGGTGCAGCAGGGCTGTTAGTGCAGTCAGAGTGATGGATGAGGCTCCCGGACTAATAACATAACAAGTCTATTAATGGTATTAAGGGTTATAATATCAGTATTGAGCACACTAAGGAAATTGTGCCCTAAAACACACCGGTAGAACACCTGTGAACCTTGGGTTGTGAAAGCACTCATGTACAGATGACTATCTGGTGTTACAATCCCCCCGTGACTAGGTGGATGCTAGTTGATGTATGGCTTTTCGTGCAGGCAGGCAGAATGATGTATGTGGCTCCCTGAATAATAACATAACTAGGTTATTTAAGATATCAATTGGTATAATATCCAGTGTTGAGCATGCCTATATGAACAGTGCACTTTAAAACACACCTGTACAAGGCCTGTGAACCGGACTTATAACATAAAAGGGCTGTTTGATATCAGACAGCATCAGGGGATATAGACAGAGGTCCACGGTAATCTGTCTGAATGACAGGTTACATGAGTGGTGCATTGGATTGTATCACACGAGGCGGAGCCCAGTGTGATGCGATCCAAAGCACCACGAGTGGAGAAACCAGGAGTTCAGATTGATTAGAGTGGATCTCTGTATTTATTTTATGTAATTCTTGATTAATTTGATTGAAATATACATTTAAAGATCGGTTTCATAGCTATCATCACGGAGAAACAGGCCATGGAGAATGAGCATCAGTTTGTGTGGAGAACGGTCATTTTAGTACTTAAGCATAGTAACTTTGTTTCTCAGCATGAAATAAATAACATAACTAGCTGAACTCAACCATTGTGCTGCCATGACCTATAGCGCTGCTACATGCAGGTTATAACCCTGCTACATGCAGGTTATTAACGTGATGGGTACGTCCAGTGTTACAGACTTATAACACTACTACCAGTTATTAATGTGACAGACACCAGATGGGCACTTCCAGTGGTACAGACTTAGTACTGATTAGAACTACCCCCCCCCCCCCCACCCTGATCACGCTGTGACCGGGTTTATATTAAACCCTGTTATACACATTTTAGGATGTGTGTGTGATAAATTCGGAGTTAAGAAATAAAGGGTAATTATTAACATCTTCGTGAAGGGTTTCTACAAGATGTGAATTCAACATGTTAAAGTGCTCTCACTGATGTTCTGCAATGACTAGGGACTACCCGGGTAGAAACCTGCAGTACACTTCTCATGTTGCACACCAGGTGGCAGCACTGAGGTATGGGTTGGGCATTCTGTAACAAGAGATGACCCCACCACTATTAATAGCTATCCAAGGTCATTTGCAGATATCATTGCTGCACATGCGAAACGCATTAGACGGATAGACCATGATAAAAGACATAGCTTAAGCACCGAGTTATGCAAACTATGACAAGTTTGGGAGCATCTTATTTCACTGTTATGCCAGGTATCTTAATGGTCTGGGAGCAATCGCTGTTGATAGACAGTGTATACTGCAGGGCTGCATGCTTTATACTAATTTCGCTCTTACGCCAGAAAATGTCTTATTTTTTTTATAAAAAAACTACTTCTAATAGGCCTATCCCCACTTGTAATACCTCAAGATGACCCCCTGAATGTTCTGCTTACTGTGGTGAAAATCCTGAAGCTGTATCTTTAATGGCATGGGAGCGAAACCGATTTAAAGACAGTGTGTACTCCAGGGCTGCATGGCTGCTTACCAACCAAAGGTCCCGTCTTCTGATTTTTAGAGAACTCCACAGCATCAGGAAGGGTATATAATAGTATGATACATCTATTTTGATGCATCAGGGCGATGCGCATACATTCACTCTTCCAGTAGCATATTTTAGATATGCGATACTCCAAATAGTAAGGAAACGAGAGCAGATCTAAGAATATGTGTTTTAGAGATGTTCTACACGAGGATACCGCCAGCGGTCGCCTACTGGGATACCAACTATTAACTCTTTGTATAAGGGAGTGTTCATTTATTAATTACAGAGGGGTGGTGAGAGTTCTCGCAGAGGCGCGAACATTTTTTACCCCCCCCCCCTGCGTGGAATGTTTTGCGCCCCCCACGCCCGAGGCGGCAAAAAATGTTCGCCCACCCCCTTTGAACTATAGTAATGAGCTGGCTTTTTTGCTAAAAAGGGGCTAAATTTTGTATGCCGCCCCTTCAAGAGGGGTCAGAATTTTTTACCCCCCCCCTCAGGAGGGGTCGGGAATTTTACACCCCCCGTGTAACTAATCAATGAACACTCCCTAAATAAGGCCATCATTTATCTAGGGGTCAACCCCTAAAATCTCATTTTCTTGAAAGCGATAGGCCAACAAGCAGATTCCGCGCCTGTATTCTCACCTCCATGTGGTGCTAGATGGATATCTGACTTTATAAACCTGCGTCTGTTACTGTAGCAGTGATTGCTGATATAGACTTTACTGTCGGCAGCGTGGGGGTAGTACGGCCACCTGTCTGAGCGCTGTATGTACAGTACATACAGTACTTTACTATAGGCAGCGTGGGGGCGGTACGGCCACCTGTCTGAGCGCTGTATGTACAGTACATACAGTGCTTTACTATAGGCAGCGTGGGGGCGGTACGGCCACCTGTCTGAGCGCTGTATGTACAGTACATACAGTACTTTACTATAGGCAGCGTGGGGGCGGTACGGCCACCTGTCTGAGCGCTGTATGTACAGTACATACAGTACTTTACTATAGGCAGTGTGGGGGCGGTACGGCCACCTGTCTGAGCGCTGTATGTACAGTACATACAGTTCTTTACTATAGGCAGTGTGGGGGCGGTACGGCCACCTGTCTGAGCGCTGTATGTACAGTACATACAGTACTTTACTATAGGCAGTGTGGGGGCGGTACGGCCACCTGTCTGAGCGCTGTATGTACAGTACATACAGTACTTTACTAAAGGCAGTGTGGGGTGTACCGTACATACAGTACGGTCAGTGTGAATGGGCAGCACCTGTCATGGCTGCCACAGTATGACTCCATCCAGGTGCTTAACGCCTCTTTAGTCCAGTATAGTTAAACAATGGCAAGTCTCGCTGACGTCTCAGAGCAGTGAGAAGTGATAACCGGTTGTTGGTCTCAGACTAAGCTACATGTTAACTCTGTATGATGTACATAAAGCCCCATGTAGAAGTAGGCAGTGGATACCACAGCTCTTATATATGACATATAGTAGTAATCCATGTAAGACATTCCAGCATTGTACTCAGACAGATAATGATGATCCGGCCCAGTGTAGATGTGTCCAAGTGTATTGTACATAATGTAAATCCTGTCTAACTGCTACCCTGTATACCTTCTATATGTGTTCCTGTTGATATCCATGATAAAGCCGACAGACAGAAACTTGAATAAATAAAGACTGGCCAGCATGTATAGGCCACACCAGAGGGATTTTCTCACAGGTTCATACCACTTTTCACTCAGTGGGGAAAAAACATACATACAGACACCAAAAATTGTGATGTTGAATTGGATGAAAAATTCATTGTGGTCCCAGTATTAGGCCTGCATGTTTTAGTGTAACTTGAATGAAGTAGGACATGGTTGTGTCTGCCATGTTGGACCAGGTTTAACGCTGTATGTGTGGTTCTACTCGTGTCGCGTCCATAGAGGCATTCCCCGGCGGCATTAGCCATAGGAGGGTACTTCCACCTGCCGGCTACAGGCCCCAGGCCGTCCATCCACATCAACGTCTAGGTTGCAGTTTCATGTTTATTGACATAATAAATATACATTCATAAAAAATGAACCTGCTGTTTGTATTTATGGATCATATAAGCCTCAGTGATCTGGGTATTGAGATATTGATAGTTCCAAATGCTGCCTAGGGGTGGCATCACGGGGCAGTTGCCAGGTGTCGTGCTGGACGCCATATTGTTTGTTTGGAAATTTTCTTAAAACTAGTATCTACAATGCCAAATGATAAGAAGAGAAGTTTGGTTTCCAGTCATCGATAAGATCGATCTAGCAGAGCACCATACCGACCCAACCTTGTTTTTTGCTTTTAATTTGTTATTACCGTAAACCTTGTGTAAAAGCCAAACTTGCCTATAAGCTGCTCCCCAACTTAGGAGAATTAAACAAGTCTATCAGATTTGATTATTGTATCTTAAACTATCTCAGACTATCTTAAAAGTATCACTAAACAAATGAAGATGGCGCCACTAGCAGCAGTAAGATAATTGTGGGAGAGTTTGGTTATTAGTATGTATTGGGGGGGCTCTGGCCCCCAACCCTCGTTTTTTTTCTTTTCTTTTAGATGTATGTCGTCTCATCTGGGTGTAGGGTATATACTATACTAAGGCAAACCTCTTTAAGACATGTTAAGATGTAAGAATAAGATTGCACTGTTGACGTTTGTCCGCGCACCTGGGAGAGCTATCCCGTATTTGCTACCATCAGGGCCACAATGTCACAAAAGGATGCAAACAAGGACAATCTTTAACACGTTGGAGGAGGGGGGGGAGGAAAAATAAAAGATGACCACTCCTTGGCCGGGGAGGGGGGGGTCCATCACATTTATATTAATCAGGCATATTATGGATCCTCTAGAGACTTTTTTTGGTTTAAATTTGCAATAGCCTCCTGGAATGGTCCGTACATTACACAATTTCTTTCTTTGCCCCCCCCCCCCTATACATTTATGTAGGCCTACGTCATATTAAATCATTAATGCCTTGGCTTGATGTATTGTGTAACCATAAAGAATGAAGTCGGTGTAAAGTACAATCGTAACACATTAAAAGAAATACTTGTCACATATTTTGCATGTTCAATGAAAAACAGGCCCTCAGAGGGTTGGGGGGGGGAAGTGGAAAAGTCTCCAGGGGCGGGGGGAGGGGTCATAAACTGGTCATTTCTTAAACTTGACATAGTTAAGCTACATGGGGACCCCATCAAGGGCCCTGGAGGTGGCTGCATAGGCCTTTAAAGCCCCAGCCACACTAGCCTGTTTTGGGCCGATCCGATCAGACTCGACCAGATCAGACCCAACAGTCGGAAGAGTTTGGCATGCACAGCTCTATCAGACCGGCCAGGTGAATTGCATCTGATTGTCGGGTCTGGTCGGGTCGGATCGGCCCAAAACGGTGTAGTGTGGCTGGGGCTTAAAAGCCACCTGGGTTGTTTTCCAGGCGACTTTCAACCTGATAGGCCTACACCCCCGATAGGCAAACAGACAAACATGTTTAATTTAGTGATTATGATGAAACTATGTGTATTGTACAGCCTCCCGATTCTTGCCACTAGGCATAATTCTGTTTCAAAGGCTCTGGAATGTGAATGGAACAAAAACGATCCCATTTAGGGTGTGTTCATGTATTAATTACAGGGGGTGGTGAGATTTCGCGCAGAGGGGCGAAATTCTTTTACGCCCCCCCCCCTCGAGAGCGCGTGGAACATTTCGCGCCCCCCTCGCTGAAGGCGCCGGAAATTTTTTCGCCCACCCCCCCTTTGAACTATAGTAACGCGCAGGCTTTTTTGCTAAAAAGGGGCTAAATTTTTTACGCCCCCCCTCAAGAGGGATTAGAATTTTTTACGCGCCCCCCTCAGGAGGAGTCGGAAAGTTTTACTCCCCCCCTATAACTAATAAATGAACAGTCCCTTAGCTCCTCAACGGCGTACACTAGGCCTACTCACTAGTAGGGGTGCAGAGGGGTCCCACCTCAGGTTGCAAGGTCGATTTTTTAGACCCTTTATCATATAATCAATTTTGTGCAAAAGTCGCTTTTGTGCAAAGGTCGCTGAAAATATTGCCCCAGGTCGAAAAGTCGCCTGGAAAACGGCCGAAAACGGCCCAGGTCGCCAGGTCGCCGAAAACCCCTCTGTAGTCACACTACACTAGTCCCCGGCCCCTGCGCTCTCCTAGGCCGGGTTCGCGCGTGAACTATAGTCTAGCTTCAGTCCATTCCAGATCGGTCAAGGGGGTTCAAGGTCGGGTTATATCAATATGCAGGCATGCCCAAATCTCATACTAGGGAAGGCCAGTGCTCCACATCTTTGCCAATTACAATTTCCCAATTGCCATTAGTTGGATATGCATGCCCAAAATATATACATATGTATGATGTATATAGATATATGATATATGTAAATATAATAGCCATACATATGTATATTTATCTTCATTCTGTTTATCCATACATTTCCATTGACCCATAAGTTGGCAATTGGCAATTAGCAATTGGCAAATGTATGGTCCACTGGCCTTCCATATGGACACTAGACCAGACTAGACCTACACATGAACGACTTCAGTCTAGCTTCAGATGACTAGGGCACTCCCGAGATTGACGCGCGAACCCGGCCCATGTCCTACTGCCGCCTCCCGGTGCCGCCTCCGCTCTCCCCAGGCCGGCAGTAGTCTCCAGAGAAAACTGAGTAGTCTCCAGAGAAAACTGAGAGAAAGAATAGCAACAGCTATTCTAATTGTTTATCTGCCTAGCAACACCATTTTCCATGCTCCTGAGGTTGATTATAATCATACCTACTCCACTAACATGGACCCAAGGAATTCAATGGTTCTATTAGTTTGTTGCTAAGACAGCTGGTTGCCTAGCAACAGCTATTCTGATTGTTTATCTGCCTAGGAACACCCATTTCCATGCTCCTGAGGTTGATTATAATCATACCTACCCCCCCCCCTAACATGGACCCAAGGAATTCAATGGTTCTATTAGTTTGTTGCTTAGACAGCTGGTTGCCTAGCAACAGCTTTTCTAATGGTTTATCTGCCTAGGAACACCCATTTCCATGCTCCTGAGGTTGATTATAATCCTACCTACCCCCCCTAACATGGATCCAAGGAATTCAATGGTTTTATTGGTTTGTTGCTAAGACAGCTGGCTGCCTAGCAACAGCTATTCTAATTGTTTATCTGCCTTGCAACACACATTTCAATGCTCCTGAGGTTGATTATAATCCTACCTACCCCCCTAACATGGACTAAAGGAATTCAATGGTTCTATTAGTGCTGCTGCACTGGTGGCCACCTAGTGGCTGTATATTACACTAAATCCCTGTAATTGCACGTTTTCCCCTGTTGTGTCACATCTGTCAGTAATATCATCTTCCTGCCCTGTGTATATGGTGTCTTGAATGGGTCCCCTTCAAAAATATCAACCATGTAGACATTGTGTTCCTTCAAATGCAAGAATTGCGGTTGTTGCAGCGTATAAAAATGCCTGAGGCATTTTTTTACGCGGCAACAACCGCAATTCTTGTTACATTTACATATTGACAGAGAAAGTATAAAAATTTGAAGATTTCTTCAAAATGCATCTATAGATCTGCATGCATCAAGCTGCCTTACTGTTTCACCCTATTTTCCGAATTTGTAAATAGAAGACAGCTCTGTGTAGGCCTAACCCCTAATTTGAAAGATATGAAGATTTAGTCGGCCCTGTTTTGATAGGCTCGGTTGGGTGACCTGAAACAAACCTTTTTTTAAATTTGACCTAAAAGTAAAATTTATTTCCAGGCCCACAGCTGAGATTCTGGCCACATAGATTTCTGGAGCTGCGGCCTGGGTGGCCCATAGTTAGTGTCCACCCCAGTAAATCCGCCATCCACCTAAATCCACCCCTGCCTAAACCTGCGTGAGTGAGTGCTTCGTACTGTGAGCAGTGAGTGAGGCATGTGGCCATTTACTATATTATTGCTCATGGGCTCACTTACAGACTAACAAATGTTCTACAGACAAAAGTAGGCCCTAGTTAGTCCCTATGCTTCCCATTTTACATAGATAAAACACCTTATTGGCTGTGAAAAAGAACAGACTGAAATTGGATCCTGAATTGCAAATTTGTGCTAGCCAGTAGGGCTGAAACATGACGCTCCTTTGCGTTACTTTACTTTACTGCTGGCATATGTCTTGGATAACCAGGCTACTCTACTATGCTTTTTCCCATTGGTCAATTATTTGTTCGATTGATTCAAGTTTTTTGGCAGTTATCTTTCATTGGTAACTCATTGGTGTACAGGATTCCTCAATACTCAACAGGGTAAATGGTAGCTAACGGTCCAAGTCCAAGCTGCCCTTATCCCAATCCTATCAAATCCTGATCACTTTTTTTCTTGTAGGCCATGCATGATTTAAACTAACCATCAAAATTTAATAGACATCACATAACACACTATCAATATAATATTATTATATGTTAGCTAAAAATTATTGATAAATAGGTAGCAGACAAAATACATGAACCTAGTTGCTGCCTGCTGTAGTCACCAGCACTACCAGCCACTACAGGAGGTGCCCGGGCAGTGTTGGCAGTGGAGTGAGGGGTGAGGAGGGAGTGAGGGGTGAGGAGACAGCAGCAGCAGCACTACCAGCCACTACAGGAGGTGCCCGGGCAGTGTTGGCAGTGGAGTGAGGGGTGAGGAGGGAGTGAGGGGTGAGGAGACAGCAGCAGCAGCAGTACCAGCAGCAGGCATCCTGAGTGTGGCAGTGTGGTTCAGGCAGTGGGAGGCGCCACATCTCCACCACCCTTCTCAGCCTCCTCCCCTACCACCATCACCACCACCACCACCACCACCACCATCACCACCACCACCACCACCACTACCACCACCAGTAGTAGAAGTGCCCATGCTGTGTACATGAGAGACCTATGGTGGAGGAGTCTGTGAGTGGCAGCCGGTTTCTACACGTGGATAGTGGACAATAGTGTAGGTACTGAGGCTTGTGTTCACCCTATACTTACTACATACCCATATGGACACTGTGACAGGGGCTTCATACCAGGACATGTATGTATGTCTCTACCACCCTGCCTGACCCACCCCTCCTGCACCTCCTGCTTAAACCATAACGGATGTATGATACTTGACATGGCTATAGGACCCTAGGGACAAGTACAAGAAGTGGGTAGCAGGGACCAGGCTACCTCATACCTGTGTCCATCTACCCTACAGGATACCCTCCAGCTTTACATGTCCACCCATGGACCCCCCCCCCCCCCCCAGTGGCTAACATACCAGGATATATACTTGTCTCTCTCTCTCTGGCCCACATACAACTACACACCAGTCCCTGGGTCCTGCCATCTCTTTCTGATGTAAGTGCATGTACACTTGATGTATAGTGAATGAACTGGAAGAGCAAACAGAAAGGAGCCTCATGGTTAGATAATGATGGATTACTATCTGTATGAATATATGAGATAGGAAATAGGACACATGACTAGTGTGTAGGAACCAGTGGTAGAAGTGGATGGCAGCAGCAAACCAACTTGATGTATGACTACCACACACCACATACAGGACGCAGCATTACATGGCCAGTACATGGCAGCAGTCTGCACTGCAGTGTGGTCTCCCTCACATTGAGAGGCTTAGCTCACTATTGGGTTATATTGCACAACCTGCCTCTCTGTGGCTGACCAATGTCATACATGAGCACATTACCGTCTAGTCTGCCCTCACATTGATAGTCTCATTACGTTCTACCAGATTATATTTACTAGCATAGACATAGTCTAGATTGTTGACATCCAAACCTTATGGTTTCGATGAGGTATGTCTAATAGAGGTATACTTGAGGATACTTTTATCAGCCAGAGTGGCGACATCCTCAAGAATAAGTCAAACTATGAATGCTTTATTAGCAGGTAAGGGCAGGAGATGATATAAGGCATATTGTCATAAAAAGTCCTGGAAATGCTGACTATGATATGTGGCAGGCCAACATCATTAACCTAATACGTAGAACAAAGGAGGATAAAGTGATACATGCAGGAAAGGATATCCTTAAAGTTAGCTTCCAAATACACAACACTATCATGGTTCAGCATAACATGTTCTGGTACGATTTGTGGTATTCTGTAGATTTAATATTCTGATTTTCTATGGATGTCATATTTTAGCTGTGCTTACAGGAATACCAGCGTGCCTGGACAGCAGTGTGCCTGGACTACAGACCAGTGGTGTAGTGGTGGCTGCCCCTTAACCTCCCCCGATACCCCACAACCACCGCCTCCCCTCTCCAGCCTATTCCGGAAACTAAGTAGACCGCCTCAGGAGATGCATATAATCACCCAAGGAAATAGGCTGCCCCAGGAAAATAGTCCCTCTTACTGCGGGGACTGCCGGGAGCTATCTGTAGTCTGGTACAGGGTCACATACTCTGGGAGTCGGAACCACCCCAGGCCTGGACCCGGCTGCTGTGGTATCTCCCAGTTAAGTGGTTTCTGGTCAGAGTTGTGAGGGCTTTGGGGGCCATCTCAGTCATACTATACCACAGTAATAGGAGTGGAAGTGGAGTGGAATATATGACACATCCCAGCAGGCACAGGCAGCCCTTGGCTACAGAGATGGATGCAGTTCCCATCAGCCCTGGAGAACCAAGTGTTGGGTGAAATATAAATCAGAGGAATGAGCACTATATGAGAGGTGTGTATACTGGTAAACCCCTATTATAACACATCGGTATATACTGGTGCAGCCCTGGGACTTCCATTCTCCTGTGCTCCTACAGGACAACATACATCTGTGTATACTGGTGCATTCCTATTATAACACATCTGTGTATACTGGTACACTTCTATTATAACACATCTGTATATACCAGTACATCCCTGGGACTTGCACTTATTCTATAATACAGCATACAGCTGCCTCGTAGACCCTGCTGGATGAGGGAGCTGTATACACAGTATACTGATGGTGCCTCCCACCCTGACCCACCCAGGGAGGCAGGACCAGTAGTGAGGTCTGATATGGATTACTGAACCCGCAGGGAGTGCCCCATGGATTGGTAGCTGTGACCCCCGTGTAATACAGATGCCCTGTGTGCCCCTGTAGGACCTCAATCAGCGTGTAGTGTGGGTGTCCGGCTGACAGACCGGTCGTCATATTACCTTGTGATACCTGAATCAGGGGACGTGCCCCCCGGCTACCTCCGCACCCTGACATTCACCCCCTCTACCTCTCACTGTGCGGTCCCTTTAACACAGAGGTGTTAAGTCCCTGCAAGCTGCTGCATCTTTCAGTATGAGTCTGAACCACAGAGGGTTGGGGCAGCAGGAGGAGGGGCAGGAGGAGGCCAGGGGCCAGGGCTCGGGGGACTCGGGAGTACCATATCAGGAGTCTACCCCTCCCCCATACCACAGCCTCCTGCCCCCTGACTGCCGGCTCTGCCACGGTGAACAGTCTGACCTTCACTATTCTGAACGGTGTCAATGTATCAAATACTCAGGGTGTTGCTGCAGTGACTTCAGGGAAGGTGTAATTGGTGAAAATAGTATGAAGACTACAAGGATTATTGTTGAAAAAGGAAGCCACATAGAAATTGGCTTCAAATGTGAGGATCATGATATCAGAAATATGGACCACAATATCAATGTTAACTCTGAAAAGCATTTTATAATAAGTGATGGAAGCCCTCCAGGGACTGGCTTCTGGAAATGTGATACCTTAGCCAATAATAGAAGCCATATCAGCAGTGGCTTCCCTGTAAAGGATGTTATTACTTATTGCAGAAGCCATAATGTTGATGCTGCCTCAGCAATGGATACCATCTCCAGCAGCAGAAGCCACATGCAGAGTGGCTTCAGGGAACTGGATACTGATACTCACCACAAGCCACTCTGCTCATCTCCCAGACGCTTGTCTCTCTGTTCTACAATTTGTGCTTCCTTGGAGTTGTATGTGCTGCCCCTAGTAGTGTTGTTCTGTACTGTTGCCTGCAGGTTGTCAGTGCGGCTGTCTACATGGAATATGGCTGCCCACAGGTTGTCAGTGCGGCTGTCTACATGGCATACAGCTGTAAAGTTGTTGTCAGTGCGGCTGTCTACATGGCATTCAGCTGCCCACAGGTTGTCAGTGCGGCTGTCTACATGGCATACAGCTGTAAAGTTGTTGTCAGTGCGGCTGTCTACATGGCATTCGGCTGCCCACAGGTTGTCAGTGCGGCTGTCTACATGGCATACAGCTGTAAAGTTGTTGTCAGTGCGGCTGTCTAAATTGCATTCGGCTGCCCACAGGTTGTCAGTGCGGCTGTCTATATGGCATACAGCTGTAAAGTTGTTGTCAGTGGTAGCTTTGTTGTGTCAAGGCGTGCTGCTGTCTGGGCGTCTTTATACCAGTTGCGTAGTGACGTTGTTGTGTCAGGCGTCATCTCAGAGACTGCAGGTGCTGGGGAGGCATGTGTCTGCCTGGTGCGTAGTGACATTATTGTTGTCTCATGGCCTGCTGGTGTCCAGTGCCCACATGCGTATAGAGTGTGTGGCAGACAGGTACCGGGCGGCGCCCAGTAACCAGTGGCGCGGCTACACCCTGCACAACCTGCAGCTGCCCTCCTTAGGGGTGCTGGACTTCACACTGGCCTTCCCCAAGGACATCCCGCTGGGCTCCTGCTGCCAGAAGCTGCAGCTGCGCTTCACGTCCCGCACCCTGCGCAGCATCGTGCTGCCCAGCGCCGACACGGACGGAGGCTACTTCATACCTAACGTGGAGTGGACGCTGTGTACCTCCGACACCAGGCTCTTTAACTGCTACGGCTATGTGTCTGCCGGTATTGAGGACAGCAGGGATGGTACGGCTGGTGTCAGGACTGATGACAGTATAGGTGACACCGCTGACAGTGGCGGGGACACAGCTAGGCAGGGTGGCACTGGAGGTGATATAGCTAGGAGTGCTGACAGTGGTAGTGACACAGCTAGGAGTGCTGACAGTGGTAGTGACACAGCTAGGAGTGTTGACACTGTAGGTGACACAGTAGACTCAGTGACAGCGGGCCATGTTCCCGGCACCCCACCTGTAACCGGCTCGTGGTGGTTTGTCCTGCAGCACTGCCTGCGGCCGGCCTCTCACAGCGCCAGTTACGAGGTGGGCACCTTTGGGCTGTCGGGTGTGAGTGGGGTGAGTGCGCCCCGGTACAGCGGCACCACCAACATGACGGGGCTGCCGGGGCTGCAGGTGCCGCGTGCCCAGGTGTCGTCGGCCCTGCCCTGCCTCATCGAGGGCCACGTGGCCAGCAGCCGGCAGTGGTACGGCTACCTGGCCACCATCACCGTGCCCCAGCACTCCTCCATCAGCTACCACTTCCTGTTCAAGGAGGCCGAGCCCTCCAACGCCGCGCTGCTCACCGTGCTCTTCTACTCGGCCGCTGACGTGGCTGCCTTACAGGGGGCCGCCAGCTGTGAGGAGAAGGTGGCCGTGTTGGACAGCCACCAGGTGCTGCCCCTGTCTATCGGCAACACCTGGTCCGGCTGTGGGGTGGAGAGCGTCAACGGCACCCCGACCTACACCTGTGAAGGGGGCCGCAACGTGGACCAGACCCACACGGTGTACATAGCCATCGCTAACTGCCAGCGCTCCCAGGGCCTCCACCTCTACTACTACCTCGAGTTCCAGAACTACCAGAGCGACTGCCCCAGCACCGAGGAGGCCGGCTCACTGGTGCACAGTGGGGCGGCGGCCATTGTTAGCTGTAAGGTGTGGACGCTGCTCCTGTTGTGGATACGCACCCACTACTGGGCATGCTGCTAACCCAACCCAGTATTAACACCATGTAGATAGCTGTGTGATGTGTACACTATGGGTGTGTGTTAGGACCTGGGGAGTAAGGCTGCTAACCCTACCCAGTGTTAATACCATGTAGCCAGGAGGACCAAAGATGTGTGAGGTGTACACTAAGTGTGTGTGTTAGAACCTGGGGAGTTAGGCTGCTAACCCTACCCAGTGTTAACACCATGTAGCCAGGAGGACCAAAGATGTGTGAGGTGTACACTAAGGATGTGTGTTAGGACCTGGGGAGTAAGGCTGCTAACCCAACCCAGTATTAACACCATGTAGCTAGGAGGACCAAAGATGTGTGAGGTGTATACTACAGGTGTGTGTTAGGACCTGGGGAGTCTGCTGTTGGAGCCTGTGTGTGCACAGTGTGGCTAACCCTACCCATGATGGGTACCATGTAGCTGCAGTCAATCAAAGATGTGTGATGCCTTTATAAGTGTACCATCATGTAGCTACAGTCAACCAAAGAAGTGTGATGCCTTTATAAGTGTGTAAGTGATAGAACTGGAGGTATACAACAGTACTGCTGTTGGAGATATTATTCAAGATGTGTGTTATATATGACACTTTCCAATGTGATTGACTTGTCACTGACATCATGTGTGATATGTAGTATTCCCTTAATGAACATTCTGAATGCCTCAATGTCTGTTGAACATACTGAAGTGTTAGGTAGTCTAATTGTCAGCACTAATTTTCTCCTGTGTCTGCATCTGACTATTCCCTAATGCACCTCCCATTGTAACCCTACACCTGCTGCTACCTATATAATACCACCTGTTCCTGTCCTGGCTGTCTCTGCAGATCTCACAGCAGACAGTAATATACATTATTCACAGGACACTAGCTGTGGGACTCACTCACTTCTGGCTATTAATTGGTCACGCGGGACCTCACTTTTTGCTGACCGTCTATTCCACTTATGAATATTTGCTGTGAAAATGAGTGAAAGAGAGTGTTTTCTAAATAAAGAATGTACCAAAAATGCTTGTTGACTTCTGCATCAAATGTTTGCCAAAAATCTGCATGCAGAAATGATAAATGCATTTGGGTAAAGAGCCTTGTTAGACCCTCTAGAAGGAGTTATACTATGCAGGGCCAGAGCACGGAGTCTGCCTCAGAACCTACTCTATATGTTAGACACCTCAGTGTATGGAAGCTGCAGTCTTCCCCTCCCCTGGTCTCTCTAAGCTTGACAGCAGTCTATATAACTGCTGTCTATGACTGTCCCACAGCTCATCTCAGTGGGCGCCACCACCAGTGTTTCTGTATGACAGCTTCAACATACCCCACTAAGGATGTCTTTCCACTACTTCCTGCTAACATGTCCACACCAGGCAGGCTCCCTGCACCTGCCTGCTGCTTGCTGCTGTTCTATATACATAAACACACTGAACACTGGATACACTATCTCACCCTGTAATGTACATTATGTTGACAGTTATGTTCAATAATGTAGCTAATTACAGTGTTGGTGTGGAAAACTATAAAGCTGAGGATATCTATGAAAGATTTCATGCATTTTTATAGAAGCAGTTTTTTACAGGTACAGTTTCCATAATCCTTGCTTGTTTAATATTTTGTCTTTGTTTTGACTGCAGTGTTGGTGTGGAAAACTGAAAAGCTAAGAATATCAATGAAAGATGCAGTTTCATTAAGGCAGCTTTCTGTACTTACAAAGGCTTAATCAGGGAAAGTTTCTATAATCCTTCTTTGTTTTTTGTTTTTGTTTTACATTTTGTCTATGAGGCAGGAAAAGGCATTGCAGCATAATTATGAAAAGAGGCAATACTTCCTAACA
>CANHQG010000229.1:0-63874 GCA_947462335.1 Harmothoe impar
ATGCATTACAGTACATGTAAAGAGTTCTTGTCCACTTTTGTTTTCATTATATAATGAGTAGACAACATAAAGGCCAATTAAAAATGATTTTAGAAAAATATTTCAGCAATACAATTTGGAAGTTAATAATCTGAGCTTTTGATTGATGTAGAAATGTTATTTAAAGGCATTTTAGTCCTTTCCTCGTGGTGACTGGAAAAAGGGGAAAAAAGGCCCTGCGACACCCCCAGAGAAATGTTTAACAAAGGGGGAAAAAGTCAGATACTGTAAAGGTAGGTAGATATTTTCGCGATTTTTAAATATCCACAAAAATATGTACAGAGCGAATATTTATACAGTATAGAATCATATAGCCAAATCTCGGAAATGCACGAATTTTAGTATCAGCGAAAATGTCCTTTTTAGCAAAATTGCGAAAATACCTACATTTACAGTAGTAAACAATTCTAAGTGGCCTTGCAATCCTGTCAAATAACTGGAATTGACAAATACTGCAATAAAAAGACATACATTCCAACCATAATTTATATACTGTATTCAACTTACCGTATTCGACGTAATAAGCGCACACTGCGCTTAAAAGATGATTATGGACACCTTTTAGTACAGAAAGAGTTCAATTGGGCTCAAAAATTGAGATATCTGTGGTTATTTGTAGTCTAAAAATCGGCCAAAAATGGGGGGTGCTTATTAAGTCGAATACGGTAATATAATTTTCTTAGATTTATATATGTGATCCTCCGATTTTGCCACTTTGAGCACTTCACACCTGTGCAGGCGTTAAAGTGACATGCCGATATATGCCATATTTTAAATTCTACTTAGATATGTTCCAAATGTTAGCACAATAGCATATTTGGAGGAAAAGGAACAATATAATACCATCTATAGTTAATAGAAGCCCGTTTAGAGTGTCCAGCGTGGCCCAGGTTCAGTATATTACAGTGTATTGTCAATGGGGGGAATTACAGCGTGCACTCCAAAAGTCTTAAATTGAGCATAAAACTGATAATTAGCTGAAATTTAAGCTGAATTCTGTGGTATGAGGTTTAATAAAGTAGGTAGGACATGAAGTATGACCATATTGAACATTCTTGTACATTTTTAGCAAAATTTATTTTTGAGCCCTAATCATCGGACTATGCCACTTTAAAGCCAAGTCAAGTGTGAAGGCATAGGGGTGATTAGAAGCCTTGTAGAAGCCACTGAGGTTGGCCCATTGTTTGTATAAAATGGGGGCGCTTATTTAAATGACCACTAATGAACACTTTAAGATTATTTTTCCACTTGAAATAATTAGAGGGGCCCAGGGCGCTTATTACATAGAATACGGCTAAAAAAGCCTTGCTAAGTAAGATACATCTCAACCAGGAAATTTAAATTCTATACCTGTGACCAGTCAAACCAAATTTTTTCTTTTTTTGATACAATAACAATACCAGTACACAAAACACAATTTATTGTGATAGCATATTTCTTTTTGAAATTAGAATACACCCGTGACATATTGTTATAACATATTGATGTCTTCCATCTTGCCGATGCCATTGTATAGTAAACAGATTAAAAATAATTAACGTGAATTATATTGGTAGGTCTTGAAAACCAGGCGTTGGCTGAAGGCCTTCCAGGACTGTTTGTTTGACATGTATACGATAAGTGAAAATCCACTAGATTTAGTAGATTGTGTACCGGTAAGATATGATCTGTAATTATATTGTACAAGATACTTCATATACGTTATATTTTGTCAACTAGCACTTGTGGATGGACAGACAATTGTGATCTATAAACTACTCGTCAGATAAACACGTCCAAATCTTTTCAAAAAAAAAGAAAAAAAAGTAGAGATATGCAAACACATGCTCAAATGAACACCAAACTGAACTTGAGACCGGAGAGAGGGGAAGGAAGGCCCAGTCTGCTGCTGCTAATGGCCCTAGACCCCTAAATTCGACATGGCGACATGGGCATTTCTTAAATTCGACATGCGACATGAGGCCTAGTGACATGGGACATGAGCCTCAAAAAGATAGTGACATGGGACATGGACAGTTCTTAAAATCGACATGGGACATGAGCACTTTTAAGCGACATAGACATGCGACATGGCCATTTCTTAAAATCGACATGCGACATGGGGACCCCCCCATCAAGGGCCCCCTGCTAAGCCTTTATCTAGATGGACATAAAGGTAAGAAAGCTCCCTGAATGAAAGATCGTATTTCAGAGGTTTTAATTAAATCAAATAAAGTAACTGCATTTCCCTGGTCACTGTGTAAAGCACAACAAAGCCTGAATGAAATGGGGAGAGGGAATCAAACCACATTTTCCTGCCGACTAGATCTATAAAGCACAATATTTAACTGAAAATATGGGGAGAAACCCAAGCCTAGTCTGCCTATAAATGCCACTAGATGGCCCCACAGAGCCTGTGGTCAGGCCTGGCCAGTATGGGGCGTCAGATAACTGATGGAACATAGTTTGGGCCCAGAGTAGGACCATGTCGGTTCGTGTGATACCTGTGCTAGAGTTGACACTGTCAAAGAGGGATATGATATTCAAAATGTGACCATTTTTTGGAGGGATTTTGTTGAACCTCCAAGAAGTGACCCTTGATGAAGGGGATTTTGTTGAAAAACGACGATTGGTGAGGGGGATTTCAGTGGAAATTGACCCTTTGTGAAGGGAGTTTTGGCGAAAAGCAAAACCTTGGTAAAGGGGATTTTGCTCAAGAACTACCCTTCCCAGCCACACACTGATATACCCCCCCCCGGGCTCGAGTATCTTTCCCCACCTCCAATATTCAGAATACACCTGACCAATATCTAGTTTCAAGGCAAAAGATTTTTGATAGATGAGCCCTGTAAAATTTTGAAATGTCAACATTTTCTTTGGATCCAGCCAAACAAAGGAAAAAACGTGTAACCCAACCAACACATTAAGAAAGGGTGACTTTTTGTTCTGTTTATGTTGGTTTTAGCAGAATCCTAAGGGAGTGGTTATTATTTAACAACATGGGGGCATCGGGTAGAAGCCAATTCCGCCAATACCCTGTTGCATGTACGGTAGGCCTACATGCATGTACCTACTCAACGTCTATTGTAGCCTAAAAGTATTAAGAATGAACCAAGCCTTTCAAAGTAGCAGTAATTTTTTAACAAATCTGGATCGGTATTGTCAACATAATCGTTAGACCAAGTTCCAGGTGTGTTAGCATCTGGATACATGTTCGCAGAAAACCTGTTCTGTCCACCTGCTCCGTTGTAGACAATCAGTTACCGCCTCCCATGACGTCTTGAAACAACTGAGCGTTAGTGTCTCACCGGCCAATCAGCAGGTCGTTTAGGGTCAACAAAATTAAACAATTGACTAGGAATATTTGTGTTGTAGATTGACCAATTTACAATAAGTTGACTCAGAGTGTAATAAGATTCTAAAGTCGTTCGAGAAAAGTCGATCCCTGCGGGAACACTTTCGCCAGATTTTTTTTTAAAACGTCTTGAACTTGAGAAAATCAACCAAATTGAGTTGCTTTTGCTCCTAAGGTCAATTACACCCCCATAATTCCCCGTCGTTGTCAAAAATATTAGCACTCCCTTTAAATAGAATATGACTCCCTATATGTTCTATAGCAGCTATGTGCGTACACAAAGTAGCGGGAAAGGGGTCCTTTTTGGGCCCCATTGGCGGGCCCACCCGGGCCTGCCAATAGGGGTGCTTTTTAAGCCATTTTGGGGAAAAAGGGGTATGTTTTTGGGCCAGAAATATCAAACAAAATCGTCCAAAAGTACCTCTAAAAAGGGCTATATTTTGAGGGAATTTGCTCCAAATTTAGGGTGGTATCCCGCCAATAGGGGTCCAATTTTGGTAAATTTAGTAGGGTATCCCGCCAAAAGGGGCCCAATTTTTGGCAAATTTAGGGTAATCTGCCAAAAGGGGTCCGGTTTTGGCAAATACAGAGTGGTATCCCAAGAAAAGGGGACTGGTTTCTTCATATCTTAAGGGGTTATCCCGCCATAAGGGGGGTGTTTTGATGGAAGTATTATCCCGCCAAAAGGGGTCCAAATTCAAGGTGATCTACGCACATGGTATCCATAAATGTGAAAGTGGCCCCCCCGGGCTAGAATGCCGGATTTCGAGGTCATTTTTTGGGGGTCCCGATTTTCCCTGTCGATTTTAAGAAATGTCCATGTAACCAATTCGATTTCAAGAAAAGGCAATGTCCCATGTCAAGCTATGTCATTGTCTCTTATATTCCTCATGTCCCATGCCACTACTACTAGGCCTAGGCACTAGGCCAAAAAGGGTTCATGTTGCCATGTCGAATTTTATATTGGCCCACACCAATAATTTTAAGCCCCAAACTCCCATTCGGCTTATAGGCGAGGTTTTAATATAAATGTAGGAACATCTACTCTAGTGAAAACAAATTTCAAACACTTTAGTTATGAGCCGAATTCATACTCCCAAACTCACATTCGGCTTATATTACCGAGGTCGGCTATAACCACGGTTTTACGGTAAATTAAATTCGTACTTACCAACCTTTAGCTTCTAGAATAGACTAGATGTAGGACTGACATTCTGACATGGGTAAAATCCTGAGGTAAAATTTGACACGTTCGACACACGGCGACACGGCGCTTTAAAAAAATCGACAGACGCACAAACTATAGAATCTCCCGACAGCATGTTTGTGGCGTGGAATCGGTTGTACGCTGATACATTCAATTCTACAGCCAATTCTGACAGGAAATTGCCCGATTAAATCGGATTTTCACGGGAAACTGTGTCCATCCTCAGATTCTGCCTTACTTACCTGGGAGTGGAGCCGGGATCGTACAGCAAGGAGAACGCACCGGCTACAAAGTAATTCAGACGACATCCCCGCGTCGTGTAGAAGTTCATGTCAACCATCAAATATCTCAAATTATGGTTAAATTAGGTTAAAATGGGGGTTGAAACGATGAAGCCACCACAACTACGACCTCCTAAACCAAAAGGCAGAACGGTTATGACAGTGACGTCATACGTTCCAATGACGTCACGTTACCATGCAACTGGACGACGTCAAGGAGACGGTCACGGTGGTAACGTGCTGTAGGCGATAATCGGCAAGCAATCGGCAAGAGGCGAGTGAATCCTTGAAGATTTAGTCTTAAATTGATTTATATCGGGACACATTCGCAATTTAAAAGGAATCATTGGTATTTGTTCTCACCGTCACGGTTGTGAAACCAGGAACAGCTTAAATTTTCCAAAATCACGAGAATACTGGCACGTCGCCTCCGTCAAAAGTGTGTCACGACATGACAAACCCAAACTTGAATCAATATGGGTATAGACCCTTAAAATCGACATGGCGACATGGCCATTTCTTAAAATCGACATGGCGACATGGCTATTTCTTAAAATCGACATGGGACATGGCCAGTTAAGTGACATGCGACATGGGGCTTAGTGACATGGGAAAAAATTCTCATTTACTGTAAAATATTGTACCCAAATTTTTGTCCTTGTGGATAGCAAACTTCCTAAATTTTCTAGGGGCCTACGGCCCAAAAAGCCACATTATGACCATTACAGTGCCCCTATAATATTTCCCCCCTAGTGACACTAGGGGACACTAGTGACATGTCTTTTTCCTTAGTGACATGTGACATGGCCATTTCTTAAAATCGACATGCGACATGGGGATCCCCCCATCTACCCCCCCATCAATGAATGTCCAAACTTGAATAAAGTAGATTGTTGAAAGTCTGACCAGTTCTGTTGTTGCAAGTAAAAGGTGGTCGGATAAATGGATTCACGATCGCCAAAAATGCTTCGCAAAACGCACGGATCAAAATAAAATCATGTCCAAGCGAGAGAGGGCCAAAATCCGCTTCTTTTGATACCAAGCACTCCCCTATTCATTGGGCAGGTAGATCTAACTGGCTCAGTCTCACGACTTTGTAACAATTAGATTTTCTTTGACCGGGAGGCTATAAAAGGCTATTTTCTATCTATTTTAATTTTTTTCCATATCTCTACTAATTTGAAAAAATATGCCAATGGTTATTGCATAATAACTAAGAACAAGCCTATAGGCCACACAAGGGGTCTGATTATGGAGAGTTTAGTAGGCCTACTGTAATTAGCATTACCACACCAGAATTATAGATGAATTTATCACTTATGACTCTATCTGATGCGTCTTGGCATGGGGATTTCAGAACTATTTTCGGTTAAGCTCTATCTTTATTGGTTCTCCTTAAATCATAGATTATAAACGGCAAAATATGGGCACTTGTTGGAGGAATTTGCAATGATAAACCTATGGGGCCCGTGGACCCCCTGCTCCCCTCCACTTTTCAAGTAAAATCAAGCATTACCTAAATGCTTATTTTTAAGTCTGGCCACAAGCTGTGGGTATCATTTTGAAGAAGAAGTAATCAGCTTCTTGGAAATGTAAACATTAATTTCCTCTGATTAGTACAACCTTTGCGGGATTTCAATTGAAATAGCCATGTAATGGTAAATTTTGAGGTATTTCTTTTACCATAGAAATGAATGCAAAATTGTATTTAAACTGTTTCACAAGGCAATTTCAGTTAAAATCCCGCAAAGGTTCCACCATACATAGCAAAATAATGCTTACATATTTAAAAAGCCCTTGACTTCCTCTAAAAGAAAATGTATCCAGTAAGATCCCTCAAAGCTTTTATAAATGGTAGAAAACTTTTTTTTTAAAAAGGGACCATAAAAATCGTGAAAAAGCATAGTAGAATCCTACTTTGTAGGGAAGCTCAATATCTTGTCAAAAAAGAAATATTTAAAAGAAAACTTAAGTGTCATTTCAAGACTAATATGTAGGGGAAGAAAAAGCAACATGTAAACAGTAGGGAGTACATTAACAGGCAAAGGCGTATTAGGGCTAGGCGAGATGTACTTGTAAATGCCCAGAACGGATTGTTACTAAAAGGTTGTATAACTAATAATTTGTCACCTTTTCTAAATATACATATATGCTATACATGGTGAGTTTCTGCAGATATATTTCTAGTAAGTTCAGTGGACTTCTAGTGGTTAAATCTCTTTCAGAAACCTATACATAAGAGGGTATTACATGTATACAACTTTGATAATTATGTATGTGTAAAATATTTAGTCTCTTATTTCTGGGGTTTTCAATTGCTATAGGGTACTTCTATGATGTTATTGTTGAGATTATTTGACGACGCGGGAAAATATGTTACCGAGTAACCAGCGTCCGTGTCACTTCCGGTTAATAAAGTGACGTCACAAGTTTGCGTGTTCCGTGTCACGATGGAAGCAGGAGTTAGTCCCTTGTCTTTATCTGCATGAAATCTCGATAAAACCAATAGGTTATGGGCCCAGGAACGCTTGGATCTATGGTTAAGGGATTGGAGTAAATGACAGACGAGTCTGGTTGACGGATGGTCACGGAAAGTCTGACTTTGGGGGATTTGAAAAGATGGCAGACTGAACCACATGTGTACGGCGTAGCTGAGGCGGGCTGACGTCGGAGAGGTGCCCGGGAACCACGTGTGTGGGGCGGCCCGGGGACACGCTACGGCCCAGGGAACCATCTGTGTACGGCGTCAGGCCGGGCAGGAGCCGTGTACAATCTGCTGCTGTGTCTGTATTGAGTTGTGCAGTCATCGTGAGGTTGGCAAGACAAGTGGATGGTGAGTGGATTGATCGTGGATAGATCAAAGATCACCAGAGTCTGCGTCAGCTGAACCATGTGTGGGCGACGTGGGAGAGTGGCAGGACTTTCAGTGGAGTTGTATGATGCCAGGAGGGTCTGTGTTGTGTCTTGTGTGCACTAGGACGACGTGGGGTGTGTCAGACAGTTACAGACAGTGGCAGGACTTACAGTGGACTTGTATGATGCCAGGAGGGTCTGTGTAATTTGTATGTACACTGAGGACGTTGTGGGGTGTTACAGGGAGTTACAGACAGTGGCTGGGAATTACAGGAGGCGTGTTTAGTAGCCAGTGAGGTCTGTGTGATTTGTATGTACACTGGTAACGTCGTGGGGTGTGTCAGACAGTTACATGGAGTTACAGACAGGGGCTGGTAGTTACAGAGGTCGTGTAAGTAGCCAGGAGGGTCTGTGTGATATTGTGGACACTAGGACGTCCTGGGGTGTGTCAGACAGTTACATGGAGTTACAGACAGGGGCTGGTAGTTACAGAGGTCGTGTAAGTAGCCAGTCTGTGTTGTGGATTGTGGGCACTAGAACGTTGTGGGGTGTGTATTGTGTTGTGATGTTTTGGAGACATGTCAGAGGCACTGGAGACATGTCAGAGACACTGGGTACTGTAGCTGATCACTGTGAGCTGTAGCTGATCACCGTGAGCTGTAGCTGATCACTTGTGAGCTGTAGCTGATCACTTGTGAGCTGTAGCTGATCACCGTGAGCTGTAGCTGATCACCTGTGAGCTGTAGCTGATCACCTGTGAGCTGTAGCTGATCACTTGTGAGCTTTGGCTGATCACTTGTGAGCTGCAGCTGATCACTTTTTTTTGTGAGCTGGAGCTGATCACTTGTGAGCTGTAGCTGATCACTTGTGAGCTGGAGCTGATCACTTGTGAGCTGTAGCTGATCACATGTGAGCTGGAGCTGATCACTTGTGAGCTGGAGCTGATCACTTGTGAGCTGGAGCTGATCACTTGTGAGCTGGAGCTGATCACCGTGAGCTGGAGCTGATCACCGTGAGCTGGAGCTGATCACCGTGAGCTACAAAGACTGAGGGAAATGTGTTATTTTGCCAGTGTTAGGGAGGTGAGGCCTGAAGCCTCACATGGAAATGAAGTACTGGTGACCTCTCTTTCCAAGTTTAGGTATTATGGTTTAATTAAATAGTTATAGCCGGTGATGGCTATTTGGTATGGTTTAATGTAAAACATATAAAAGACCTATTGTATATGATCACCTTTTAATAGCTAAGGTATATATGCTATTTAGTGTATTATGTAACAACATAAGAAATTATTGTTGTTTAACTTCTAAAACTAAAAAGATCTAGTTTGTGTAATACATGTATACTGTAATGAGAAATCTAAGAACATGTATGTAAACTAAATAAGTTAAAGTAACTGGTTTATTTTAGTATGTAACAGAAGGAATACTGTTTACTCATTTGTGTTTTTATCTGAAAAACAATACTTGACTACTGAGTCAATTCAAGGACTTCACCAGTTTACTGGAGGAAACTAAGAACTAACATTTAACACCAGTTTACTGGACAACATTTATAAGTCAAGATAAGGACTTCAAAAATCTGAAGAGACACTCAAAAAGTGAACATTGAATATTCAGGAGGAGTGTTCAATAACAAACACTGAAACTACATTTAAGGAGGAGTGCTTATCTAAAGTGACATTCATATTCACAAGTTCTTGTTCATTGTATATTCTAAGGGTTTACTGTATCTGTTAACACAGTATATTTTCACTTGTCGAGGAGGAGTGTTGAGATTATTTGACGACGCGGGAAAATATGTTACCGAGTAACCAGCGTCCGTGTCACTTCCGGTTAATAAAGTGACGTCACAAGTTGGCGTGTTCCGTGTCACGATGGAAGCAGGAGTTAGTCCCTTGTCTTTATCTGCATGAAATCTCGATAAAACCAATAGTTATATGTGAACTTCATGTTGAAGCAAAATGCCACACAATGTCACAGAGTATGATACAAAGTAATGCTTGTGTATCTTTAGAAAATACTGCATTTGTATATATATATTTCTCCTCTAGGTCTGACCAGCCGACTGTAATTATTACAAATGAAACTACTGTTAAGGATTAACTAGTATTCAGATTTGCATAGCTTGCAATGTGCTCCTCCAAGGATCTTTATACTATCTATGAACATGTTATTTGAATGATGAAGAATTGACTTGTATATTACCATGTGGATGTCAAATAAAGTAATTTTTTTTAAAAAGGCCCACTGAGTGGGCATACGGACTCCCTATACCTACAACACTGATAGACCGTATGGGGGGTATAATAATACTTTGGACAGTGTAGCTCTTCAAAGTCCACATGATATAGAAAGTAACGTTTTTGACCAGGCAGAGGAAAAAATATAACACAATGTTACAAAGGGCCTGCATATGAATATAACAAACTTTAAATAAATTTCCTTTCATATAGTATGAAAATGTCCTTGGACTTTTTCCACCCATTTCTTACTATAATAGGTCAAATTTGGTAAATATCGATCGCTTGATATGGGTATAACTCGCGTGTTACTTGGTGCGCGCTTTTTGGTGACGTCACTAACTCGTCATAGTCACTGACGTCATGCAACAATCGTTTGTAAACACTTTTGAATGTCAACTCATCCAGTGTGCACCATAGATGGTGGAGCATGGTAAAATTTTAGTCTGAAGTCAGATAAAGCCATCATGTCTCGTACCCGTACCTCGAGCCATAAGTCAACTAGCAAGTTTGGGAGTAATCCAAAGCACACATCACAGAAGGGTCGTAATAGTCATTCTTCAAGTGCAGAATCCAGTGTATCCAGCCGCAGAGGAGCGAGGGCTACTCGTCGACATGGTCGTCGTCGTTCTCCATCGTCCAGCGTAGGGTCGACCAGCGGGTCTTCAACAGATAGCTCCCAGTCCAGGAGTCGCAGCCGGGGGCACCGTCATCGTCACCGTCACCGTCACCATCACCGACACACTTCACCCAAGAATTTCGTCAAGTATGACCATGGTCTCTATTTAGAGGAAGGTGAAAAGATGTGCTCATTTGAAAAACTGTCACTTGTTGATTGGTTTGTGATAGAGTGGAGAAAGGCAAAGATGTTCTAGAATTCATAGATCACATGATCCTGGTTACAGAAAAAGCTGATACAGGTATGTTCGTCTCGGTAGCACATATGATGAATGCCTCATAGCAAGAAACACTCTGACAAGTATCCTTGAAACTTTAGGGTTTGTTGTGGCATAGCATAAGGTCACCAACCCTAGCATGAGCATAACCTTCCTCGGTAGAAACAATAATTCTGAGACCATGGCTCTTACTTTGCCACAAGACAAGTTGGATAAATTGAAACTGTCCATTCTGGAGGTGTATGATGATGCCTTTGTATCGAAGAAAACCCTGGAGCAGATAGGCGGTCAGATGGCATTCTGCTCATCGGTTGTACGAGGGGGGAGGACCTTCAGCCGGCGTGTCTTTGACTTATGGGCTGAAGCACACCGCTTTGCCAAAATCAAGCTCAGTGACCAGACAAAGCTAGATTTTGACTGGTGGTTGAGGCTATGTGAAAACTTTAACTGCAGGGCGTTAATACTCCTTCTCCCCGGTCCAGTGCCAATCACTTCTGATGCATCAAGTAATATAAGGGCTTCGGTGCTTGGGCGGGCCGTGACTATATATTTGGATTCTGGGATGAGTCCACAGACTTCCCCGTCGACTGTGGTCACAAAGTAGACCCTCCCATCTGTGATGACATCAAAGGCAATATTAACGAGTACGAACTCTGGATAATTCTATGCGGTGTCCAGCGCTGGGGTGTTGCCTTCAGCAATCACAGGGTTGAAATTGTTACAGACAATATGCAGGCATTACCTTGTGTCAATACTGGTCGGTCCAAAAGCAAAAAACTGCATGTCCTGGCTTCGCGAATTATTTTGGTTTTGTGTAAATTATAATATCTAGTTATGGGCTACTTAAGTAGTATAGTATGTATCGGAACGGGACTATAGTTAACTACTGTTTATTACTCAATCGACATGCAGCCAATCAGAGGCCGCCATTTGGTCACGTGACCCGTTGCCATGGTAACGTGACCTACTTAGGGCTCTCAGCCAATCAGAAGCCAGCATTCTGGGTGACCTACTGACCTACTTAGAAGCTCTCAGCCAATCAGAGGCCGGCATTCTGGTAACCATGGTAACGTGACCTACTTACGTCACGTGACCTACTTAGGCTCAGCCAATCAGAAGCTGGCATTCTGGTAACTAGGGTAACGTGACCTACTTAGGGTTTGTTTGTAAACAACACCACGTGGCTCTCTTGTTTGTAAACAACACCACGTGACACGTGACTGTTTGTAAACAAACAAACAAAAAAGTTATGTAACTTATGTATAGAAATAAAAACACAACAAGATAATTTCTTTTTTTTTCATTTTATTCTTTATTTTCATTTCAATCAAAAAAACACACAAGTTTATGCTTTTTTAGCTCGCTTCTTCGATTTGCAACAACCCAACAGGCCGCAAAGTCTCACGCCGCCGTCACTCGCACCACCACACCCCGGACGACTTCTCTCCAATAGACATTGCACGACTTTGGATAAATCCAACACCATTTCGGCAAGTTTTTCATCTCGCTATAGTTTAGTTGATATTTTAAAGAAACTGCCTCATTCTATCAGAAATACACAACATTGACATGTTTTTTATATTCAATATATTAGAAGTGTGCTTTGTTGCTTATATAGTTCATTATGCGTTTAAAATGTTCGCGAGTATCGTAGAAATGTACAAAAATCCTATTGTGGCGCCATCTGACCAAAAGAGCGGAGAACTATACTAGGGTATGGCGAGCTAGACTAGAGCATGTAATCACCAGGCGGCAGAGTGGTCAAAAGACAATCTCGTAGTAGTAGGTCTACTTGGATCTTGAGTAGCCACCCTTGTGGTTGCAATTACCTAGACTAGTTGACCCTGCCAGCCTGGTCAAGTGAAATTAGTAAGGAGACCGCACATTAACGCGCTCCACAGTCTTTAGACAGTTAAGACTATAGTACCGTAGATTCTACTGTGTACTCACACTAACTATTTACAGTGCTACATATTCATACCCGAGTTCTAAGTGTTTTTTTAGAAAAAAGCGATCTACTCACCCATTTTTTTTAGACAAACTCCTATTAGCAGGTAACCCCTGTATAAACCATACTGCAAAGATCTGCTACTTCGAGCGTCTGCCTCGTGACTGATAGTGTACAACAAGACGAAGTGGGCAGAGGTGAAGTACTGTTCCAAGAAAAATT
The DNA here is from genome assembly GCA_947462335.1 of Harmothoe impar. Classification (NCBI taxonomy): domain Eukaryota; kingdom Metazoa; phylum Annelida; class Polychaeta; order Phyllodocida; family Polynoidae; genus Harmothoe; species Harmothoe impar. The sequence continues at coordinate 13,023 of CANHQG010000229.1, forward strand.
GAGGCTCTTTATATAGCTGAGAGAGCGGCTAATCCGGATGTTCTAAGCTTGTTTTCACCTAGAGCCCCACCCTCTTCCAGAGAGGAATCAAATTGCTTTTCACCTGGACCCTTCCACCCCTAATCCATCAGCATGAAAAGAGGGATAACAAGTGTAACGTGCGCTACATGTATATGGGATTATAGCTGGTGAAGAGATAAAGCCAGGTCAACTGTGTATACAAAGACTACAGGAGGTGATTAACGACAGGTGTGACGCGCCAGCCCGTGGACGGATTATCTTCTAAGCTGAAGCTTATTCAACTAGCCAGCCGCCGTCCGCTCCACTCACCACGGCAAGAGGAGGTGCTTTTGTTTTACACTTAAGTCGCTTACCACATGTACTCGTCTCTACCTCACAGACAGACACACTCTCGCTTGCTTCACGACCCCTGTAGCTTTTTTTGTATACACACTCTAATCTCATAACCCCCTGATCCGTTATACAGGTAACGGGTATTCTCTTTTAAATAGCTGCCAGTCAGCCTGCGGCAGCTGAAAACGACGGTAAGTAGCTTAGCTCTAGAAGCAAGAAGGCGTATATAAGGAGGCTGACACGTGTATAGGCGCCTTATAAGTCGGCAGGGGGTAAATACTAGTGAAAAAGGAAGGCAGGTGTGCAGGTAGCTTTCTAACAGACACGTGTGTGCACTAAGCTGCTTAAGTCTTAACCCACCTGCAGTAGTCAGGTAGCATGTGAAAACTTACTTAACAGATCTCTTAATTGAGTAGAGACTCTGTACTGAGAGAGTCTTTTCAGCCGTTTAAGAGGATTATCTAGGACAGGGTACATAAGGAGTGAAACGACGCTCTCACCCATCACACTTTCTCGACCCGCCCTTCATCATCGTAGCATCGTCCACTCTACGCTCGCTCAGAATGTTATGATGGTTAGTTCTGCTATTTTCAGCTACTTTTCTTATCAAAGTGTTGACGCTACAGAGCATCGAAACTCTCTCCAAATGAGTCCAAGAAAGAAAAAGCAACTTCCACTTGAAGCAGGAAGAGAAACAGTGCCCTATGATGCATGTGAGGTAAAGAAACATTGGAAGGACGTCACCAAGGAGCAATGGATAGAAGCATGCTTCAACTTCATCGGAACGGAAGTAGTTTCATTTGGACAGAGGGAGAAGATTTTGTTGGAGCTATTTTTCTTAGCTCCGTATACTTGGCCTGACTGTGGTGAAATTCCTTCAGGTATTTGTTCAGTCTTCGCCATAGAAGTTATCAGGTCTTTGAAGGAGCTTCGATATATGCAAGGCACTCACGAGGAGATTGTTCAGAAAATGACGGAATTCGAAACAGGAGAAGACACAATATGGTGCGAGGAGACGACATATACGGACGATGATCTGGAGTACATCATTTGTAGCCCGTTGGAACATTATGTTAAAGACTTTGAGGACATGCTAGACAGCACTGAGATGAACCCAAAAGAGAGATCCCTTACTGCACAGAAAGAGGCCAAAGCTGTGTTGGAAAAGCTCAAGTTTGGTCAAGGATTCACTCTTCAAAGCAGCTGTGTGAGTGTGATAAAAGACCTTGTGTTGAAACATCCAGACATGAAGTTTTCGCGTGCTGTCGACACACTTCCTTTGCCTGAACTGATGATGAACATGATCGATCCCATCGTACCAACATGTTTCGACTCTGCCAATTGTCCCATGTATAAAATGGTTTCAAGTTTTGCCCGTGGCCGATGGCTAAACGATCCACTGAAGTCAGAAAACCTCCTTGATTTAATCAACTGACTAAATGTATTTTCTCATACTAGTATTAGTAGCATTAGTAATAGCAGCTACTCAGTCTCGTGCAGCACAAGCAGCAGCATCTGTCAGCAGCATCCGTGACATCGTCAGCAGCAGCAGCAGCTGCACAAGCAGCACAAGCAGCAGCATCTGTCAACAGCATCCGTGACATCGTCAGCAGCAGCAGCAGCTGCACGAGCAGCACAAGCAGCAGCATCTGTCAACAGCATCCGTGACATCGTCCGCAACTGCAGCAGCTGCACGAGCAGCACAAGCAGCAGCAGCTGTCAGCAGCTGCAGCAGCTGCACGAGCAGCACAAGCAGCAGCACCAACAGCAGCAGCAACAGCAAATCAGCAGCAGCAGCAGCAGCAGCAGCAGCAGCAGCGGCGGTGTGGACCACTAAATTCGAGATGGCGACATGTCTGTTTCTTAGAATCGACATTCGACATGAGGCCTAGTGACATTTGACATGAAGCTTGAAAAACATAGTGACAGGTGACATGAGCAATTCTTAAAATCGACATGAGATATGAGCATAATTAAGCGACATCGACATGTGCCATGGCTATTTTTTTATAAGACAAACGCCATAGACTCCTCATCCAAACCCCCACTAGTAGTGCTCTATAAGCGCAAGCTTTGCCTTAAGAGAGCTGTGGCTGTGAACCCTCTCCTCCCCCCGTACCCACAGGTAAATATCAGAGTCAGCCAATGTCGCCAATACTACTCTCATACAAGGGTCAGGCACTGCTGGACTATAATATATGGGTCAAGGACCATTCTACTGAGGGTCAGGCTAGGCTGGACATTCAATAACAGGCTGGACTTTGGCAAACTTGCTTGAAAGTCTGGCCAGCAAGAGTCCGTTGAAGGACTATACGGTAAAAAGGCTGCTGTTACAGTCAAGATACTCATATTTCAAGCCCAGAAAACTGTAATTAGCTTTCCAAGTTGTTTATTTAACAATATCCTGGCCTAGCAAGAAGCTGCCAGATGACATCTAAGAAAAATGGGGCTGTTAATTGATCAAGAGAGCTACATTGTTACAGAGTTCTATTCCTCTTTTGAGGTGGGACCAAATTTGAAAAAAGAATAAACTCAAAAAAAAAGCCTTAAGATTGAAACAGTTGTAGATGACAAATTTAGTGAGGAAGTCGTATTAATTAGTTTACAAATAGCCGCTGCACGAGCAGCACAAGCAGCAGCTGACACTAGTGTCAGCTGCAGCAGCTGCACGAGCCTGTTATTGAATGTCCAGCCTAGCCTGACCCTCAGTAGAATGGTCCTTGACCCATATATTATAGTCCAGCAGTGCCTGACCCTTGTATGAGAGTAGTATTGGCGACATTGGCTGACTCTGATATTTACCTGTGTGTACGGGGGGAGGAGAGGGTTCACAGCCACAGCTCTCTTAAGGCAAAGCTTGCGCTAATAGAGCACTACTAGTGGGGGTTTGGATGAGGAGTCTATGGCGTTTGTCTTTAAAAAAAATAGCCATGGCACATGTCGATGTCGCTTAATTATGCTCATATCTCATGTCGATTTTAAGAATTGCTCATGTCACCTGTCACTATGTTTTTCAAGCTTCATGTCAAATGTCACTAGGCCTCATGTCGAATGTCGATTCTAAGAAACAGACATGTCGCCATCTCGAATTTAGTGGTCCACACCGCCGCTGCTGCTGCTGCTGCTGCTGCTGCTGCTGATTTGCTGTTGCTGCTGCTGTTGGTGCTGCTGCTTGTGCTGCTTGTGCAGCTGCTGCAGCTGCTGACAGCTGCTGCTGCTTGTGCTGCTCGTGCAGCTGCTGCAGTTGCGGACGATGTCACGGATGCTGTTGACAGATGCTGCTGCTTGTGCTGCTCGTGCAGCTGCTGCTACTGCTGACGATGTCACGGATGCTGTTGACAGATGCTGCTGCTTGTGCTGCTCGTGCAGCTGCTGCTGCTGCTGACGATGTCACGGATGCTGCTGACAGATGCTGCTGCTTGTGCTGCACGAGACTGAGTAGCTGCTATTACTAATGCTACTAATACTAGTATGAGAAAATACATTTAGTCAGTTGATTAAATCAAGGAGGTTTTCTGACTTCAGTGGATCGTTTAGCCATCGGCCACGGGCAAAACTTGAAACCATTTTATACATGGGACAATTGGCAGAGTCGAAACATGTTGGTACGATGGGATCGATCATGTTCATCATCAGTTCAGGCAAAGGAAGTGTGTCGACAGCACGCGAAAACTTCATGTCTGGATGTTTCAACACAAGGTCTTTTATCACACTCACACAGCTGCTTTGAAGAGTGAATCCTTGACCAAACTTGAGCTTTTCCAACACAGCTTTGGCCTCTTTCTGTGCAGTAAGGGATCTCTCTTTTGGGTTCATCTCAGTGCTGTCTAGCATGTCCTCAAAGTCTTTAACATAATGTTCCAACGGGCTACAAATGATGTACTCCAGATCATCGTCCGTATATGTCGTCTCCTCGCACCATATTGTGTCTTCTCCTGTTTCGAATTCCGTCATTTTCTGAACAATCTCCTCGTGAGTGCCTTGCATATATCGAAGCTCCTTCAAAGACCTGATAACTTCTATGGCGAAGACTGAACAAATACCTGAAGGAATTTCACCACAGTCAGGCCAAGTATACGGAGCTAAGAAAAATAGCTCCAACAAAATCTTCTCCCTCTGTCCAAATGAAACTACTTCCGTTCCGATGAAGTTGAAGCATGCTTCTATCCATTGCTCCTTGGTGACGTCCTTCCAATGTTTCTTTACCTCACATGCATCATAGGGCACTGTTTCTCTTCCTGCTTCAAGTGGAAGTTGCTTTTTCTTTCTTGGACTCATTTGGAGAGAGTTTCGATGCTCTGTAGCGTCAACACTTTGATAAGAAAAGTAGCTGAAAATAGCAGAACTAACCATCATAACATTCTGAGCGAGCGTAGAGTGGACGATGCTACGATGATGAAGGGCGGGTCGAGAAAGTGTGATGGGTGAGAGCGTCGTTTCACTCCTTATGTACCCTGTCCTAGATAATCCTCTTAAACGGCTGAAAAGACTCTCTCAGTACAGAGTCTCTACTCAATTAAGAGATCTGTTAAGTAAGTTTTCACATGCTACCTGACTACTGCAGGTGGGTTAAGACTTAAGCAGCTTAGTGCACACACGTGTCTGTTAGAAAGCTACCTGCACACCTGCCTTCCTTTTTCACTAGTATTTACCCCCTGCCGACTTATAAGGCGCCTATACACGTGTCAGCCTCCTTATATACGCCTTCTTGCTTCTAGAGCTAAGCTACTTACCGTCGTTTTCAGCTGCCGCAGGCTGACTGGCAGCTATTTAAAAGAGAATACCCGTTACCTGTATAACGGATCAGGGGGTTATGAGATTAGAGTGTGTATACAAAAAAAGCTACAGGGGTCGTGAAGCAAGCGAGAGTGTGTCTGTCTGTGAGGTAGAGACGAGTACATGTGGTAAGCGACTTAAGTGTAAAACAAAAGCACCTCCTCTTGCCGTGGTGAGTGGAGCGGACGGCGGCTGGCTAGTTGAATAAGCTTCAGCTTAGAAGATAATCCGTCCACGGGCTGGCGCGTCACACCTGTCGTTAATCACCTCCTGTAGTCTTTGTATACACAGTTGACCTGGCTTTATCTCTTCACCAGCTATAATCCCATATACATGTAGCGCACGTTACACTTGTTATCCCTCTTTTCATGCTGATGGATTAGGGGTGGAAGGGTCCAGGTGAAAAGCAATTTGATTCCTCTCTGGAAGAGGGTGGGGCTCTAGGTGAAAACAAGCTTAGAACATCCGGATTAGCCGCTCTCTCAGCTATATAAAGAGCCTCAATTTTTCTTGGAACAGTACTTCACCTCTGCCCACTTCGTCTTGTTGTACACTATCAGTCACGAGGCAGACGCTCAAAGTAGCAGATCTTTGCAGTATGGTTTATACAGGGGTTACCTGCTAATAGGAGTTTGTCTAAAAAAAATGGGTGAGTAGATCGCTTTTTTCTAAAAAAACACTTAGAACTCGGGTATGAATATGTAGCACTGTAAATAGTTAGTGTGAGTACACAGTAGAATCTACGGTACTATAGTCTTAACTGTCTAAAGACTGTGGAGCGCGTTAATGTGCGGTCTCCTTACTAATTTCACTTGACCAGGCTGGCAGGGTCAACTAGTCTAGGTAATTGCAACCACAAGGGTGGCTACTCAAGATCCAAGTAGACCTACTACTACGAGATTGTCATTTGACCACTCTGCCGCCTGGTGATTACATGCTCTAGTCTAGCTCGCCATACCCTAGTATAGTTCTCCGCTCTTTTGGTCAGATGGCGCCACAATAGGATTTTTGTACATTTCTACGATACTCGCGAACATTTTAAACGCATAATGAACTATATAAGCAACAAAGCACACTTCTAATATATTGAATATAAAAAACATGTCAATGTTGTGTATTTCTGATAGAATGAGGCAGTTTCTTTAAAATATCAACTAAACTATAGCGAGATGAAAAACTTGCCGAAATGGTGTTGGATTTATCCAAAGTCGTGCAATGTCTATTGGAGAGAAGTCGTCCGGGGTGTGGTGGTGCGAGTGACGGCGGCGTGAGACTTTGCGGCCTGTTGGGTTGTTGCAAATCGAAGAAGCGAGCTAAAAAAGCATAAACTTGTGTGTTTTTTTGATTGAAATGAAAATAAAGAATAAAATGAAAAAAAAAAAAATTATCTTGTTGTGTTTTTATTTCTATATATAAGTTACATAACTTTTTTGTTTGTTTGTTTACAAACAGTCACGTGTCACGTGGTGTTGTTTACAAACAAGAGAGCCACGTGGTGTTGTTTACAAACAAACCCTAAGTAGGTCACGTTACCCTAGTTACCAGAATGCCAGCTTCTGATTGGCTGAGCCTAAGTAGGTCACGTGACGTAAGTAGGTCACGTTACCATGGTTACCAGAATGCCGGCCTCTGATTGGCTGAGAGCTTCTAAGTAGGTCAGTAGGTCACCCAGAATGCTGGCTTCTGATTGGCTGAGAGCCCTAAGTAGGTCACGTTACCATGGCAACGGGTCACGTGACCAAATGGCGGCCTCTGATTGGCTGCATGTCGATTGAGTAATAAACAGTAGTTAACTATAGTCCCGTTCCGATACATACTATACTACTTACTTATATTAACACCAAGGACAGCATTTTGGCCGACCAGTTATCTCGCCTAGCATACACTGGGGTCCCCGAGAAGTGCACAGAAACTCTCGAAGCTAAAGGCATGTGTTGTTCTTGATTGTCATTACCGATCCCAAGAGAAGAACTCTTCGTAGGAGGCAAAAGGTTCTCCAATCAGCAGCTACGTCAAAGGCTACACACAAATCAAGGAGAATACAGCTGCAACGTTACCAGAAATTCTGTAGAAAGTACTGTTTTACTAGCTTCCCATGTTCACCCCAGCAAGCTAGTCTCTATGTGACCTATTTGTCAAAAAAGTTGGCCCCCACTTCAGTTAAGAACTATGTTATAGCGGTATGGTCGAGACAGAGGGAATTGGGCATGACTATTGATCAAAATCTACATGCCGTCAAATCAACCATTAAAGGTGTGTATAGGACTGTTAAATCGTCAAGGTTGCCAAGGCATTTTAGTCTGCTCTTATATTCATGTATAGATGCGTTTTGAGGGTTTCCCATGTGACTAGGTCTCCCCATAATTTGAAGGCAGGTGATGTTGTCGTCAGTGATAATCATCTCATTGTTACTATAAAATCTTCAAAATCTGACCAATTCGGTCCTAACCCCCATGTCATTACTATAAATGCTACTCCGGGCTCTTGCCTATGTCCAGTGTATAAAATGAAACAACTAATGGCTATTCAAAATCCGTGTCCAAAGGATGCTCTCTTCCACCTGCCTTCATCCAAGGGTTACAAAAGTCTCAAATATTCTTGGTTCAATGCAAGCTTAAAATATCTAGCTCAAGTGGCGGGGCTAGACCAAAGATTTGTCAGTTCACATTCAGTTAGGCATGGGGCTGCTACGTTTCTGCAGCCTCAGTGTGGAGGACATTAAATTCTGCTATTTTACTATATTTTGCTGCCTGTTACGGTAATTAAATTGTCAGATTGCTCCCAGTGAGTTATTGAGGGATATTGGCATATGTGCTGTCCTCTGTGAGCAATGCCTGGAACTAAGGGAGCGTTCATTATTTATGCCAGGGGGGTGTCCAAATCGGGGGTGATCCTTGTTCCCCTCCTATTTTTTTAGGGGTATTTGGAGGGGGGTCTTTTTTCAACCTATTCTTAGAGGGGGGTCTTTTTATTCCAATCTATTCGGGGGGGGGGCATTTTTTCTAGGGGTATTTATTTGGGAGAGGGTCTTTCTTGACACAACGTGACGCGAATTTCACGACACATGTCGCAAATTAGGGTCATAAAGACAGCAGAAGTCTGCTAAATTTCTTGACTAGCCATCGAAACTTTGAATGATTCACTACTTTTTTTCCCCTAAAACCACAATAGCTGGGGAAAGAACTTTAATTCAATTGGAGCACAGAATGTAGGGGCTCAAAACAGCAAAGCTAGAAGTGTGTAGCTAGATGAATGCTATTGTGGCGCCGAAATATGACAGTATCATATCTGAAATAGTTTGGATTAATTGGACTTTAGCCTTGCCCTATCACGTTTTGGCGTCCATATGCGAGGGTAAACTTGCCTACATGTTTAGACCCTGCCTTTCTTCCCAATACACACGTTGTGCAAGATGCAGATATACCTCATATATCAGGGGCGGCGGAACCGGGGAGGGGGGCAGGGGGGGCACATGCCCCCCGCCAACTTTTATGTTGGGAGGCAAGACTATGTTTTTGCCTGCCCCCCCCCCCCCCCAACTTTTTCGAGAATTAGGTTTCAAGGTTGCCTTATTATACCATTATGTGGCCTAAAGTTAAAATCGAATAGAGCATTCAATTGTGCCTTTAGAACTTGCCAAAAGGCACCATTTCACATCTGGAATTTCATTTTTTTTATGTGGAGTATATTGAACTATTTTATAGACTATTGGGGTAGATCTGTTTTAGCAATTTCTGCAGGCCAGAGTCACATTTCTCCTGTCGATTTTAAGAAATGGTCATGCCACCCTATCGATTTTTAGGAATGCCAATGTCCCATGTCATTGTCTCTTATATTACTCATGTCCCATGTCACTAAATGTAGGGATTGGATTGTTTTCTATCCTGAGTTTGGTCTAAAGAAACAGACCTGAACCATAAGATGTGCCAGAACTAAAATACAAAGTTTAAAAATTTTCTTAGCCCCTCTAGATATGCTTCAATATGTCATTGAATCTTTAGAATTTACATTATCAGAGTGCACCATTTAATGTCTTAATGTCAAAAAAATCTTTTGTGAGAAATGGGGAGGGGCACACATTTATCCATTGAAACTAGGAAACCCCTAAAAATTGAGGGGGAAATCCTATCCCTGACAGCCTAAAAATGCACCAGAATGCACCATTTTTCTTCTAGAAATGCAAAATTTGTTTGCAATATTTGCATACCTCAATATTTCCTCCCTGAAGCCCAGAATCCAGGACTTTTGTAGCCTCCCCCCATCCATATTGTCAGACCTTTGCCCCCCCCAACTTTCAAATGGTTCCGCCACCCCAGTATATTGATACATTGTAGCTTAGGTCCACTCCACCAGTTAAAGGCGTGATTACACCAGTCATGCATCTCCCTGATAGCTCCCTGCTTCTCACAGATTCTAGGGCTTATAACATCAGTAGACTCATAGAGTAAACATGATCATCCCACTATAAATCGGTGTACCAAATGCCTTGAAATGTAGCAAGTAGCCACTAGATCCACAGAATTTTTTGCTGCGGATGCAACTCCTTCTGTGACATCGCCAATTTGTAAATCTCCCTCTAGTTTCATCTTTGGCTTCAGCAGAAATCAGGCACTGAATAATCATTGCTACTCATTGCTCCTTGGCCTCATCAGAATTTTTACAGCTCTACATTTGGTTCTGAGTAGTATTGTATGTATCGGAACGGGACTATAGTTAAGTACTATTTATTACTCAATCGACCTGCAGCCAATCAGAGGCCTCCATTTGGTCACGTGACCGGAAGTGACCTACTTAGGGGATTAGTGGTGAGGTCACGTGACCTAGTTAGCCAATCAGAGGCCGCCATTTGGTCACGTGACCGGAAGTGAGGTCATATGACCTACTTATGGACCGGAAGTGACGTCATATGACCTACTTAGGGGACCGGAAGTGACCTACTTTAGGATCACGTGACCGGAAGTGACCTGATGAGTCAAGTGACCGGAAGTGACGTCACATGACCTAATGGCCAACCGGAAGTGAGTGACCTGATTGAGGATCACGTGACCGGAAGTGACCTGATTGATCACGTGACCGGAAGAAGAAGAAGAAGAAGAAGTGACGTCACGCGACTTAATGAAGAGATGAGCGTCTTTAAGGGGTCACGCGCTTTAAAATGTGATATCTTTTTTTTTGGAGGAGGAGGAGGAGGAGGAGGAGGAGGAGGAGGAGGAGGAGGAGGAGAAGGAGGCGAGTCTCTTATTTTTTTCGGTAAACTAATAAAAAACACTACGATATAAGTTTTTGTTTTTTTTTCATTTTTTATTGTTTTACGAGCGACTGGAAGTGACTTATTGAACTAGGTAGAAGCGTTCTTTAGAGTGTATAAAGGGGGGGGGAGGGGAGGGGAGGGGAGGGAAGGGGAGGGGGGCCCCTTTAAGATGCATGGGGAGGGGGGCGCTTTTAGGATGCATGGGGCGAGTGGTGGGGGGGGAGGGGGGGAGGGGGGCACTCTAGGGGGGTGGGGGGGCACTCTAAGGGGCGTTTGTCTCTTTTAAGAAAAAAAGAAAAGAAAAAGATTTCAATCGAGAGACACGCTTCTTCCTCTCGAGAGGAAGAAGCGTGTCTCTTCGTTTTTTTTGTTTAGGAAGTGAGGGTCTTTAAGATCACGCGACTGGAAGCGACTTGATGAAGCATGTGACTAGAAGTGACGACGTCACATGCTTTAATGAGGCGATCAGCTGTGACTGGCGGCGGCAGCAGTAGCGGCGGCGGTGGTGCTGGTGGTGGTGGTAGTATACGTTACTGTGGTCAGAGTTGATATGGTTTTTTTCTAACAGAAATCAGAGCTTTTATACAGAGGGAGTTTAATCCTATTTCCAACAGCACCCCAGCTGTCTAGCAGCTGCTCCGCTCCTTAAGAGCTTCTTAAGAGCTTAGATGACGAGGGGTATGTCATCGCCATCTGTGGAAGCCAGCTAAAAATGGTGTTTTTTCCTTATCCATAGCTTTACCTCCTACCCCCTACCTGAGGACGACTCTCTCCCCCTTTGGCATTCATTGTAACAAACGTCAGAGGTCAGGTGAAAATCAGATTTTCATGCACAGCCTTAGTCAGCTGTCACCCCTATTGAACTAGCCAGCCGCCGCCGGCCAGTCTACTCACCACGGCAGGAGGCGGTGATTTTTTTTGTTTTACACTTAAGTCGCTCACCACATGCACACGACTCTACTCACAGACAGACACACCCGTCTTAGGGGGTCCTGCTTCACACCACACGCCTCCTGTAGTTTTTTTGTATACACACTCTAAGCTCATGACTGCTTAATCCTTTATACAGCTAATGCGCGTTGAATTAGCACAGTCGGTACACCGCCCGCTCATGGCAGTCGATCTCTCAAAAAAGGGGGGAAAGAGATCCAGCTGAAAACGTCATGACTTATGTCTTTTGTTTCTCTTTGTGAATGTCCGCCGGTCAGCCGGCGGCAGCAACTGCTTAATCCTTTATACAGCTAAGGCACGTTGAATTGCTGAACAAGGCAGTAAGTAGCTTAGCTCATGTCAGTCGATCTCTCAAAGGGGAGGGGGAAAGGGATCCAGCTGAAAACGTCATACCTTAAGTCTTTTTGTTTCTCTTTGTGAATGGCCGCTGGTCAGCCGGCGGCAGCTGAACAGAGCTGTAAGTAGCTTAGCTCTAGAAGTGAGAAGGAGTATATAAGGGGGCTGGAAACACTCATTCACTCACTCAGTCTTTTGCTGCTCTCTACAGTCACCACCATGAGCAAAACACAACAACTAGTGTCGTCCAAGGATCTAATCGAGTTCAAGAACAAGAAGAGTACGCAGAACGGTGATCGTTTAGCGTCAGCGTCTCCTCTTGCTACAGAAATTGAGACTACCGCCGCAACCGCTTGGTCTTATCACCCTCCCGCTGTAGCGAGCGCACGCAGCAGTAGTAGTGGTAGTAGTAGTCGTCGTGGTAGCGACGTTGTTACACTCGCGACGGTTGTTACTGCTAAGCACGCTGCTGCTGCTGCTACTGCTGCGCCTGCTGCGGCTGCTGGTGATCTTCGTGCTGCTAGTGCTGCTGCTGCTGCTGCTGCTGCTGCGCCTGCTACTGCTGCGCCTGCTACTGCTGCGCCTGCTGAGACTGCTGCGCCTGCTGCTGCTGTGCCTGCTACTGCTGCGCCTGCTACTGCTGCACCTGCTGCTGCTGCTGCTGCTACACCTCTTGCTGCGACTGCCGCTACTAGTACTGACACGCAGCACGTTGCACAGAACCTCTCCACCGCTACATCAACCGACGCCATCAACGCCGCTCGCGCTGAGACTTACAGCTATTCGGACACTCAGCCCCAGCAGCGCGTAGTAGACATACATGCCCTAAAGCAACAGGGTGAGACAGAGAACGACGCTGACGACGAGGCGCACAGTCCGTTTTTCGACCTCATTTCCACTGGTAGCGCGTCCGGTCCGTGGCGACTGCCCTCACCACCACCTTACGAAGTCGTGTGGTTGCCCTGTTCCGACAACGAGTCGTCGGATACCAGCGCAGACGCTGCTCCTGTTATTGGTTGTGCTGCAGTAGTACCTGTATCATCATACTTCAAAGCAGAGCCGTTAGGATACTTGTCAGACGCTATGCTACTGAAAATAAGTAGTAAGTTGCCGACATCAGATTACATACGGTTAGGTTCATACCTTGAAGTGAACTTGAAGGATATGGGATATCTCAGTTGTGAGACAAGTGTCATAACTCAAGCTAGAGAAATGTTCACTACTTGGTACCAGAAAAGTTGTACTACTAGGTGGAAGGACCTAGCCGCCGCCTTGGAAGAATCTTACCGTATGGACCTCATCAAATTCTCACGTGAGTACATGGACAAGCATGACATGTGGGATGGCTTAGAGAGTGGAGACATGGAGTGGAAAGTGCAGAAATATTTCTCTCTTTTAGCTGAGCTCTGCCCTAGAGACTGGAAGACCATAGGGATCTACTTAGGGTTGACTTCTCATGAAATAGCTTTCATCTCTCAACCTGTGCCTTCTGACAGGACTGTGAAGAACCCTGTCTATGAAGTGCTGAGAGCTTGGAAGTACAACGAGACGTCTGAGCCTATGGCTCTGATGAAAGTGTTGCAAGACGACATGGGTCGCAGCGACGTCGCAATGTATGTTCAAGGGTTGTATGCAGCTGTACCCAAAGACATAAAAGTGAGCTGTGACACTCCAGTGTTGACCACTCTTGTCTGATCCCTGCAGTAAGATGGTCATCTGTTGAATTCGATCCTAGACTACAGTCACCTTTCACAATGCTAATAGTATCGTGTGGTAAGAGGTGTCTAGTATTCGAAGTGATAAATAACGTTTTATTTTTTTTAATAATTGGTAAATAAGTGAAAAAACAAAAAAAAAGAAAAACATGACGCAGGACGTTTGCGAAAAGTGTTTCAAAATTTTTAAAAGACCGTACAATCACGAGTGACCCGTAGAAAAATGAAGAACAATACCTAAGTTTTGCTCTCTATGCGGCGATGTCGATTGCTGAAAAGATCACCTGTCGACGCGAATCTCTGGACGAGGTGACTATCCCTCCACGTACATGCGCTGTACCGAACGGTGAGGAAACGTTCACGGTGAATTGGCCTGCAATACGAACGAGTGTCAGGATGCACGGGACTCGCGTGAGTGTAACAAACGTCAAACTACCAACCGGCGAGTTGAGTGACGCTGTAGATACTATGCGTCGCAATCCGCTTCACACAATGATAAAAAGCGAGTTTCTCGGTAGGCTTACTGTTACAACACAGAGAAGACAAGAACATACTGCGCTACTTTCACGTCTCCCAGAACAACGCAACTCTCATTACAACCGCTCCCTACTATAACTAATTCAGAAACTTTGGAAGAGCTCCTCTCAAAGATGGAAAACACCGTCGCTTGCGAAGAAGTACGGAAACTTTGCGACGCTGACACCAAGCAGTGCGCTCTTTTTCCTACTAATTTTGAACATTTGCGTTTACATGGGACCTGGAGGTTTTCCCATAGGCGGTAGGAACAGGCAGGACGGTCGAGTTGGAAAGAGAAGCCTTGTGTTAGATTTTCCCAACAAGGACAACCTCTGCGTCTTCCGCCACATTTCCTTTCACTTATACAACACCAGCAAGCGCGCTTCAAATTTGTTACGTCAGTTCTGTCCCGCTGCCACACGTGAAACTTTTCCTCCCGACGGACATTCCAGAATCTACCCTTACAACATTACCTTCAATTTCGAGGCTTTCTTCAGACCGTGCAGAGAACCGTCGACTGAACACGTGTCCCTGCTGTGGGATCACGTCCCTTTGTCGGCTAGCGTCACATCCGACTTTCCGGGGTAAGAGGGGACGGTGTACCTCAGAGAATCCGACGCAGATTCCGACCCCTTGTTAGACCGAGTTTAAAATCACATAAACGAGAACGCCAAAGTCATCGAGAAAGCTGTGCTAGAACTTTACCGACCAACGTTAGCGAAGTTACATGTGGCGATAGGTGAAGCTCTCCTGCTAGAAGAAGCGACATTCACCCCTTCTCCAGGCGGCTTCGCTGCAGCTCACACTAGACAACCGTTAGTTCAACTGAAGAAGCAGCTTCTGAGATACATCCGTCAAGCTCCAGTCGTGAGCTTCAACACGGAGCGTTACGACTTGAACCTGATCAAAAATACGCCTTCACTCGTTCTTTGCCTCCGGAGACCAAAGAAACCAACAATTCAGCGTCATAAAGAGAAGCAATCAATACTTGACGGTTTACACACAGTTTTCTTGGACATAGTAGTCAACTATTTGGCAGTTGGTTACAGCTACGCGAATTATTTGTGAGCTTTCACCAGAAACGAAGAGAAAAGTCGCTTTCCTTACGAATGGATGACGTATACCAAGAAACTGGTAAACAGAACCCTGCCACCGAGATCGGCTTTTGACAGCGAACTGACGGGCGTCAAAATGGCCGAAATCCGACTACGCCACATGTCAGAAAGTTTAGTACGACAAGAAGATGCAAACTATGAGAGATTACTTGATCCACTACAACAACGAAGACGTCAAACTTTTCATTAAGCTTTTGAAAAAATCACGCTAATTTTTTCCAAGATCGCAGCATTGTCATGTTGAAAGACGAGATCTCTCTCGCCAGTTTGACTTTACAGGTCCTCTTCCAAAACCTATAAGCTGTGTTCACAACGCTCCCTCCCTTCGACGCCGTCCTCCACGCTCTGATCAAAGAAAATCTAGTCGGTGGTCCTTCCATCATCTTCCATAGATTTCACGAGAAGGAGTGTATAGGTGTCTTATAAGTCGGCAGAGGGTGAATACTAGTGAAAAGGGAAGGCAAGTGTGCAAGTAGCTTTTCTAACAGACACGTGTGTGAACTAAGCTGCTTAAGTCTAAACCCACCTGCGGTAGAAGCTCTGTACTGAGAGAGTCTTTTCAGCCGTTTAAGAGGCTTATCTAGGACAGGGTACATAAGGAGTGAAACGCCGCTCTCACCAGTCACACTTTCTCCACCCGCCCTTCATCTTCGTAGCATCGTCCACTCTACGCTCGCTCAGCACGTTACGATGATTAGTTCTGCTATTTTCTTTATTTATGAAAGTGTTGACGCTACAGAGCATCGAAACCCTCTCGAAATGAGTCCAAGAAAGAAAAAGCAACTCCCACTTGAAGCAAGAAGAGAAACAGTGCCCTATGATGCATGTGAGGTAAAGAAACATTGGAAGGACGTCACCAAAGAGCAATGGATAGAAGCATGCTTCAACTTCATCGGAACAGTAGTTTCATTTGGACAGAGGGAGAAGATTTTGTTAGAGCTATTTTTCTTAGCTCCGTATACTTGGCCTGACTGTGCTGAAATTCCTTCAAGTTTGTCAGTCTTCGCCATACAAGTTATCAACTCCTTGAAGGAGCTTCGATATATGCAAGGCACTCAGGAGGAGATTGTCAAGAAAATGACGGAATTCGAAACAGACGAAGACACAATATGGTGCGAGGAGACGACATATGCAGACGATGATGTGGAGTCCATCATTTGTAGCCCGTTGGAACATTATGTTAAAGACTTTGAGGACATGCTAGACAGCACTGAGATGAACCCGAAAGAGAGATCCCTTACTGCACAGAAAGAGGCCAAAGCTGTGTTGGAAAAGCACAAGTTTGGTCAAGGATTCACTCTTCAAAGCAGCTGTGTGAGTGTGATAAAAAGTCTTGTGTTGAAACATTCAGACATGAAGTTTTCGCGTGCTGTCGACACACTTCCTTTGCCTGAACTGATGATGAACATGATCGACCCCATCGTACCAACACGTTTCGACTCTGCCAATTGTCCCATGTATAATATGGTTTCAAGTTTTGCCCGTGGCCGATGGCTAAACGATCCACTGAAGTCAGAAAACCTCCTTGATTTAATCAACTGACTAAATGTATTTTCTCATACTAGTATTAGTAGCATTAGTAATAGCGGCTACTCAGTCTCGTGCAGCACAAGCAGCAGCATCTGTCAGCAGCATCCGTGACATCGTCAGCAGCAGCAGCAGCTGCACAAGCAGCACAAGCAGCCACATCTGTCAACAGTATCCGTGACATCGTCAGCAGCTGCAGCAGCTGCACGAGCAGCGCAAGCAGCCCAAGCAGTAGCATCTGTCAGCAGAATCCGTGACAACGTCAGCAGCCGCAGCAGCGGCTGCACGCGCAGCACAAGCAGCAGCATCTGTCAACAGCATCCGTGACAGCGTCAGCAACTACAGCAGCTGCAGCTGTCAGCAGCTGCAACAGCTGCACGAGCTGCACAAGCAGCAGCAGCAGCAGCAGCGGTAGTGTAGACCGCTAAATTCGAGATGACGTCATGTCTGTTTCTTAGCATCGACATTCGACATGAGACCTAGTGACATTTGACATGAAGCTTGAAAAACATAGTGACAGGTGACATGAGCAATTCTTAAAATCGCCATGAGATATGAGCATAATTAAGCGACATCGACATGTGCCATGGCTATTTTTTTTTAAGACAAACGCCGTAGTCTCCTCATCCAGACCTCCGCTAGTAGCGCTCTATAAGCGCAAGCTGTGGCTGTGAACCCCCTCCTCCCACCGTACACACGGGTAAATGTCGCCAATACTACTCTCATACAAGGGTCAGGCGCTGCTGGACTATAATAGATGGGTCAAGGACTATTCTACTGAGGGTCAGGCTACGCCGGACATTCAATAACAAGCTGGACTTTGGCAAATTTGCTTGAAAGTCTGGTCAGCAAGAGTCCAGCATACTCTCCCAAGAGTTCAGCATTGCCAGACTATGGCATGAGGATCCCGCATGGTCAGACTTTCAAGCAAGTTTGCCAAAGTCCAGCTTGTTATTGAATGTCAGGCGTAGCCTGACCCTCACTAGAATAGCCCTTGACCCATCTATTATAGTCCAGCAGTGCCTGACCCTTGTCTGAGAGTAGAATTAGCGCTATTGGGTGCCTCTGATATTTGCCTCTGTGTAGTCAAACCTCGCCTGAGAGAGACATACTTCAGAAAGAAACGAAAGCAGATTCCGACATCGGTGTGTGACGATCACTTAGAGCTTTTCGTGAAGATAAAACGGAAAAAAGTGCGAAAATGGTGTCCGCCGCCCGGCGGATGTTGTGAGAGACGTTACCTTCACGATCTGAGAACTTCAGAGCTTATGTAAACGGCGTGGGAAGGTGACGGGATCCTAAGTCTCAACCCTAAGACTTACATTTGCTACGATCGAGTCAGCAGCACCAGTGAAAGAAAATCCCAAAAAAAGAGATGGCGTGCAAAAAGTGTACAGAAGTAACAAAACCCTAAAGAACCAGTCGTCATCTTAGATGTTTTCGCAAACGAAAAACTCTCCTTGCGGTAAATAGAAATTTCAAAGTGGTACGAACCAAAAATGGACACTTACACCATAGAGAAAGATGACGTGCGCTACTTGTATTATAAGCGTCGCGTGCATTCTCACGGTGTGACAACAAGTCCTTTAAAAATATGAAAAAAAAAGTGTGTTATTGATTGATTGAGCGCATCTATTCAAAAATAGCGTGTTTATTAGAATTGAAAAAAGAAAATAAAAAAATAAATAAAATTATTGTTGTGTTTTATTTTCATACGTCTTCTTTTATTAGTAAGTAAAAAAATTTATAACAATTAACTAGCGTGTCCTCTTAAAGTGACACTTCCTCCAGTCGCTGCTGATCGCCTAATTAAAGCATGTGTCGTCGTCACTTCTAGTCACGTGACTCATCAGGTCACTTCCGGTCACGTGATCCTAAAGTCGATCACTTCCTAAACAAAAAAAAATTAAGAGACATATTTCTTCATGACCCAACCAATCAGGGGTCTCCATTTGACCGGAAGTAGTCCCCTCATTTGCATAATGGGTCACTTCCGGTGTACCAGCCAATCAGAAGCCTCTTACTAAGTCAAGGTCACGTGACGTCACTTCCGGTATGCCCTTATATGGACATGTGAAGGTCGCATGACGTCACTTCCGGTATGCCCTTATATGGACGTGTGACGTCACTTCCGGTCAAATGGAAGCCTCTGATTGGCTGCGTCATGACCTTGACCTCTAACTAGGTCAAGGTCACGTGACGTCACTTCCGGTATGCCCTTATATGGGCATGTGACGTCACTTCTGGTCAAATGGAGGCTTCTGATTGGCTGCAGGTCGATTGAGTAATAAACAGTAGTTAACTATAGTCCCGTTCCGATACATACTATACTACTGTTCTGGTTAAGTTGCTTCTGACGCAGGGTTATCAGTGAGTTATTCATCACTATTTGGAAGCTTTACTTTTTTTGAGTCAATGCATTCCCGAGGCTTGGTCATACTGAACACACCATAAGTTAATTATAGAGCCACCTGATGGGATCCAAACAGGGATATATCCCCTACAGTGTCACATACCATAAAACTTCACGCAAGCTAGGAACTGTAAGGATCGTATGACTTGCAGCTACCCTCCCAAGGAACGACACAGGTGGATGTACAGTGGTAAAGAGCCTTCTTTATTCAGGTTGTAGGTGGATGGAATCATGATCATGGCCACACTTAGCACACTTCAATAGACATCACAGATGACAGTGACAGAACCTGGATCAGGTTGCTTCTACCCAATGGGTGGATGGTCATCTGGAGAGCAGGGTCCAATCCAAGGTTCTGTTAGTGGAGTCTTCAGTAGCTGCTACTTAAGAGGTCTCAGTGAGTCTCCTCATTGGTGGAGCTCCCAGTGGGAACTACCAGTGCCTGGTGGTGGGCTGCCTTATATACCACCCCCAGTTGACACCAGGCCAGGGACAGGCCGGGCCGGGAGTGGTGAACTGCGCAGTCGGCACCAGGCCAGATGGTCCCGATGCGGGTAGCGACCCACCCAGGCGGAGCGCCATGCGGCATGGGAACGCGGTAGACCGGCGGTATAGGGCTCCTTGGGGTTAGGCCATGGGCGCGGCCATGTCCAACCCCCGGTGCTTCCTTTGGTTGCCTCTAGATGGGGCCTAAGTCAGGATAGTGATTGCTTCAGTCTGTGTTACCCTGAAGACATGTGAATAGCATTGGCCCTCAGTAACTAGGCCTACTCACTGAAGGGCTAAGGCCTGGGAACCCCTTCAGGCAGAAGCAATAGTGGCCTGCCCTGTGATGTCATAACCCCCGGTTAGCTGCCCTACCTAGTGGCCAAGGGCCTGTACTGAAGGTTCTCAACTTAGCACAGGTGGCGCTGCTATCAACGGCCAGATGCCCTATACCCGCCACGGATAGCGCCGACTACAAATCACCACACATTCATGCATCATGACGCCATGAAGGGCATAGTGCATCATAGCACAAGGCTATCCTTTGAGGGTTAAGGATAGACATAAAGAGCAAAGCTGGGAAGATTAAAGAAGAGAACAATAACTTGAAGGAGTAAAATCTTTACTATCCTATGATAACTAACGTGTTATGACACAGGTGATAATCAGATCAAATAATTCCTGGTAGTACATTTAGACAATACAGGTGTGATTATAAAACTCCTATTAGGGAGCAGCCATGTCTGACCGTGGGTGGGTACTAGCAGTAGAATGCAAGCTAGTACATCAGGCCTAATGAGATGGACTAGTTGTATTATGTCTGCTAGTGCATTAGCCATCATGAAACATGTGAAGTGACAGAAACGTTGCAACCACAAGACAACAGTCAATGCACACTTAAAAATTAAATTATAGGTAGGAACAAACCCCTTTGTCTGGGGTATTGATAGGTTCCTCCACAGACTTACAGCACCGTCAGGACACCATGTGGCAGCTGTCTGAACTAATTGACTGCTGGTGGTGCTGCCACCACAACCCCCTCTAGTGGGTGTATCTGGAATCATACTCTGGTTATTAGGTTACCATGTTACTTGCTTGCTTGGCGTCACCGACAGCGGTCGGCTGTGCTTCTGTGTGCTTGGATATTCGCCTTTGTGTGTGATTTTTCTCTTTCTTTGTCTCTTTCTTTGATTGTGTTTTTTCATAATAATAAATAGGCCGTTTTTTTTATACATATCTATTGATACAAGTCCATACACTGCCTTGCCCATTATTATATAGCGAGGATCCAGCGACAGTTTCATTAAATTGGCTTTCACAGAAGCAGAATCAATAAAGGCAATCAATCATCTCAACTCCAACATAATTATTGATCTTCTGTGCAGAGAGACTTTAATAGTTCAGAGAAAGTCTCTATATGGAATATGAGACAGTGCATGCCTATAATTACTTCCAGGCTGCTTTGTTGATATACTTCAACTTCTGTACACGTAAAAACTACAATTGACGCGGTCAGCAATATCTTAAAAGTATGAACGTAAACATATTAAGACAACACCAGGGTAAACAAACAATTCTTTTTGAATTGCTTTATTTATCTTCATATAATGATTTACATGACAATTCCTTTTTGTGCTTTATAATAAAATGTCCTTGAAACCATAGACATATTTCTTGAACTCCTTGTAAAAACTATGATATCATTCAAGAAAAATCAGGTGTGAACTAAATCTAGAAAATGGCTGGTACTGCATGTGCGGTCTGGCTACCTATATAAGCCAACGTCCAGAGGGATTCGCCAGCTAGATTTATGCGGCTCACTAGGTTAACGGCAGCATCCGAGAGAAGCCAACTGACCTAAAGTGTGACAGATCCGAGGAGTATTCCAGACTGTGTGTTTTTGTGTAAGTCTTATTTCTTTCCAAAATAAACCTTTGTTTTTGCAACCTGTTATACCGTACCCAAACTGTCTTGACTCTTCCGATAAGATTATCATACAAAATTAGGGTCCATTACAATTGTGAACATTTCTAATCTTCTGCCACCTAGCCCCTCCCACCCCTACTACCAAACACCACTACAACATTTTTTTTAGATACCATTAAGCATGTACACGTTAATTAAGGACAATCAATGAAAACTGGCCACTGTTCGGCCTTGAACCTCAAAGTGCTTTCATCAACTATGCCCTCTTATCTTTAGGGGGGTGAACTCTTTTTTTCTTATTGAACCCCTCTGGTCAAGGGATCGAAATTCTTTACCCCCTCTCCCCACCGGCCGAAAATCAGTGCATGCACAGGGCCTATGCAGGATAGTAAAGGGTGGAATTTTTAGCCTCTCCAAGAGGGACCGAATCTTTTTTACTCCCCTCTATCAAGGGGTCGAAAGCTTTTGCCCAACACTGATAAAATGAAAGGATCCAAACTTGTCAAAAGGTCATCTTATAAGAAAAGTTTAGGGTCTTTAAAGTGACGGTCATAAAATAAACGAGTTGTCTACTTGATGAACTGTCCGGTTACCATCCCACAAGACAAGACTAGGGTCATCTAACTGACAGGCCCACTCCAAGTGACAAGTCTAAGGTCGTCAAATTCACAACCCCAGAATAGTTAACCCTTTATTGGCTGCAAACTGCTTTAAATGTGCTTGAATCCTTTTGTCAGCATGATGCATGAATGTAGCCCTGGTGAGTATATTCGCCAAGCCTGCATTCATGCACCTTTGGAAATGAATCAATAATTAGGCGAGTATACTTGCCAAGGCTGAATTCATGTATTATGATCACATAGAGCATAGCACCTTAAAGCACTATGCAGCCCTGAGAGGGTTAATCTGGTAGGTAACCTCTACTTCACTGTAGGTGGAGCTAACTGGGTTCTGAGCCTAGACATAATTGTTGTCCTAGTCTGTCTCTATTTCTGAGGTTTCTAATAGCTAGTTCATACAAACATAGAGGTATGTAGGTTAGGGGAATTCCTGCCATATCCCCAATTCTATATTGAGAGTATTTCTACCCTTTAGTAGCAGACTGTTACATGTGGATGTCATACCAATGGGAGTTTCCTTGCAGCTATTGTACCATAGAAATAACCACAAAAGAGGTGTATGTGTCCTACACATATTTGTTTTGTCTCAATTATATCAAAACATTGAATCCTTTACCTTTTCTAGCATCCCCAATAGAATATTCTCAAGATTCTCCATAACATGAATGTGTATTGCCATAAATATGATTAAAATCAACATTGAAATTATGCAATTCATTCCCCAACTTTATACAGAATGCATGTTATACTGATGCCACCTACAGGGGAAATCCTGAATCAGGCCCTGGTTGACGAGTCTAGGGCTGGCATGGGTTTTGGGCTGGCACATGCCAAGTGTATGTTTTATCTGACAACTACAGCTAGAGGACCCACTCTCTTGTCACTTAGAAGAGTCTGCAGACGAGTTTACTTTTTCAGTGAACCCCACCCCTGTTGTTGACTCCCTTATGATGCATGAATGCAACCTGAGGGGTAGCTAGGTTTGAATCATGATGGCCAACAAGCATGGACCTTGAGACATAAAAAGAAGGATAGTGCTACCCTTAATTCTTGCATAAAAGCTGCGGCAAGTACACTAGTGAGATTGTCAATGCGGCTTATAGGATTGTCCTAGAGTCGGTGTTCTGCTCATAAGCCAGTTTTTGCTAGTATGGTACAGTATTAAATGCACCATATTCAGATCGTCCCAAATTCGGGGTGCAGCTTATATGCAAGACTTGCAAGACACGGTATTAGCATTACGAAGCAGGAATGGGGTTCCTTTGTCGAGTGGGGTCATTGCTGCATTATGGTATCACATGCCTTCTTTGGGCCGGCACATTAGCGTAGTTTTCTCTACATGACCCTGGACACAATCATTAGGTAGAGGTAGACCTCCACTCAACCCATCCCCTTTTCTCAATGTAAACAAACCCCTAATAAATGCTCCTAACCCCAATCCAAGTGGTCTGTTTTTGTGTGGCATTATGATTCTGTTCAATTAGATAGTCATTGGGAACACATTTATTCTCTAAAGTCACTTCCGATGTAAGCTGCATTGTTACATTTCATGATTTACAACTAGTTGTCAAATTACCACTACAGTATAAAATCAACATCACAGATAGTGACCTTCATGCTGGGCCCTGGGGGCTG
Source organism: Harmothoe impar (assembly GCA_947462335.1). NCBI lineage: Eukaryota > Metazoa > Annelida > Polychaeta > Phyllodocida > Polynoidae > Harmothoe > Harmothoe impar. Next base: position 36,644 of record CANHQG010000229.1, read on the forward strand.
GAACACCTTAACATAGAGACGGCAGGCACCGGCACACTTACAGGCATACGTCAACCCCCACAGATGTTTACAGCGCTGCAGGCCCCCAGACAGCTGACACGTGGACGTCACCGGGGTCATGTCAGCCGAGGTGAAGACACGCGCAACGTCACCACGCAGGTGTTCTAAGTCAGGGGACAGGACGACGTCAGTCTCAAAGTCAGCGTCCATCAGCATGTGGTTGGAGAGTGTGAGGGCCTGGATGCTGTTGTCGATGCTGAGACACGTCGTGTTGTCTTCATCCTGCAGCAACAACAGGAGAAAAGTCATCACAAATACTGCCTTACATCAACTGAATTGAACATTAGGAAGTGTTCATTTATTATTTACAGGGGGTGGGTGGTGAGATTTTGCGCGGAAGGGCTAAAAATTTTACGCCCCCTCGAGAGTGCGTGGAACGTTTTGTGCCCGCCCCTCGCCGAGGGCGCCGAAAATTTTTCGCCCACCCCCCTTTGAACTATAGTAATTCGCGGGCTGTTTTGTCAAAAAGGGGCTAAATATTTTACGCCCCCCCCCCATTCAAGAGGGGTCAGAATTCTTTACGCATCCCCCCCTCAGGAGGGGTCAAAAATAATTAAGAAATGTTGCCCGATGGAAGTAAACAAACACCACGGAAGTAAACAAACAATGTGGAAGTAAACAACCATGGACTGCAAATCTATCCTGAAGTAGAAACAACAAACTAACATTTAAACTGAGTCCTCACAAATAATATCATGTACCAGTTGAAGCCCCTAAGCATTACCATGAAAAATGTAAATTTCCCCCAAAACATTGTATTAGTGGATGCGTGTGTTATTGTAGGCTGCATTCTAAGCCAGCTATCTCAACATTTTAAAGCCACCAGTAAGATCGATTTAGAGACAGCACTACATAGCCGGTTATGGCTAGTAAGTGGGAAGATGGAATTCGGATAGGGGAGGCAAGAACCGGGGGGAGAGGAAAGGAGGTAAGGGTTTATTGGACATTGTGGTTTTGTGAAGTGTGAAGGGGGATGGGGGGGCAGAGCCCTAGATATATACAGCAATGTTACCAACTTACAGTGGTGCCATCTACAGGATAGGCCTGGAAATAGTTTATCGAGCTATAAAATATAGGTTACCCCCATCGTCGTCTGGCCTATGGTTTACAGCCTGCTGTTCCCACTGGCCCCAACTCGACTCCATATATGGGCATGCCATGTGACGTCATTAACACATCACCGTCTATAAATAGATTCACTCCTTTAACTGTTTGATCACGTGACTTCCGCCAATCTCCATACCCTTATATGGAGCAAATTGAGCCAGCAGAAATAGTAGGAAACCTTGGTATTTCAAAATGGCCGACTTTATGTTGTTCCTATCGCTACTATTGCACCTAGCGTTAGGTATCCGAACTAGCCTGGAAACTGATTAAGATTACCGGAAAAGTGGGCTTTTTAAGAATACAGGTGGAATGGGCAGCATCTAGTGACTCTGCAGGTTAGTCCCCACGTGCCACCAGTATACAGCCCTGGTGAGTAACACATTAGAGTAGACATGTTACGGTACATTATAGGCGTTATGTGATATGGAGTCTGGTATAGTCCCTACCTGCAGCACGGAGGGGTCCAGGTGAGACAGCCACGGCTCCAGGGTGCTCCATGTGTTTTCTGTGCAGAAAAAGGCAATAAGAAGACGTGGGTGAGAAGCATCTAAAGCTGAACATCCTTGCATGTGATGACAACTGAGTGAAGTCTCGAGGCATTTTGCTGTCCTTAAAGGGTTGAGATATTATCTTATAGCAGTTATTTGAGTGTTGCAGGTCAACTGTATTCATCATGAAAACACATACCGTAATGGCCCCTTTAAGCACAGGGGTCTCAAAGAAGCCCAGCTCTCATTTATGTACAAATCTCACTTTAGATATACAAGCGCAGTTCCTAGAAGGTGTGGAAGGCAAATAGGGGACTTGGGGCCTATCCAGTGTTTTAGAGGTAATAAACAAGGTGATATTCAAAAGCATTAGGTATATAGAACTATAGAAATGAAAGGAATTTTCACATACTAATGCCAAAATAAGGCATTTATCAATGTTTCAGCCCAAATTCTTCTAGATTTAGCCTTTTCCGTAACTTTCCTCAGTTTTCCATTAATTCATATATCAGAACACATTATGAATGCCATAGGCATAAATAGCCATAGTCAAGTCATATTATTTAGACCCTCATGTGTAATCTACGGTAATCATTTGAATCATGTGCAATTTGCACAACATGAAATCAATTTGTAAAACAAATTTGTCATGTCACCTTCAGCCCAGAAGGGAGTTCTCTAATATGGGCCCTTTAAATTGTAATCAGATGATGCAGAAGTCCCAAGGTTTTGATTGATGAAAAAAAAACACCATTTATTTAGTTTTAAATTCTAACTTCAAAAAGTCGTAGAAAACTTTTTTTTCATCGGAATTTAACATTCTTTACAGATAATTAATCCCAAATGTGTCCTCTCCACATCTAAAATGCAACAACTTCAAAATAAACAAAAAGTTGTCTTAATGTCCATATCGCCAAATCAAACACACTATTTATTGGAATTTCTTGTAATATTTATCCAGATATATATCCTGATATATACCCTCCACCTATCTCAAGCCACATGGAATTGAATCTAGTCATGATCAGCATTAAAAGAGCTTTCCAGTGGTATTTTCGATTACTCTCTACTCTGTATACCTCTCTCACAATATCAATATTAAAGAATTAGATAGATAATAACTAGTTTTCAGGTCCCCAATTTGCCTTCCTGACCTATGGGGGTAGCAGGGGCTTCACATTTATAACTATGGTATCTACCTTTGGAGCAGAGGCATCCTTCTTCAGCGCTGGTGACACTGATTGCGTCACACGTCCAGGTTTTGGTCCGGCTGCCATCTTGGAAGGCGCAGTACTTGTGGCACCTGACAGTGATACTGCCATCACCGTGCACAATGTAGGCATTACGGAACTGGAACACTTTAAAGGTAAGAAACAGCATTATGATTCTTGTAGAATCTAGACAGACAGCCTTTCAAGGGGTTCATAAGGTTTCAATGCTTGTAAATCTCTTTTTCACACTGTACTAGTTTGATGTTTCAAACAAAAACCAGACTTGTAAGATGTAGTTGAAATAAATTTGATCAAAATTGATACAAGCTAGCAATGATAAGAATGTTGATAGATATGAGCAGTACCAGTGGAAGTTGACAATTTTAGGCATGGTTGCATTCTTCAGAATGTCACAATGACCTCACCTCACTAAAGAAAATAGCAGGAGGTTTCATGTAGCAACCCTCCTTATAACATATTGTAACTATACCTATCAATGTATGTACATTAGACAAAAAAAGAGGTTTGTTTGAGGTAACATAGGAGGAAAATGTAGGGTCGATTGGTTGGATTAAAAAAAATGATAAACCTTTTTTTTTCAACATGAATATACTAGTCAACTTCTCTGCATACCCTAAAATTGATCAAAAAAGGGTAAAAATACAAAAATTTCTTCAAAATTGCATGAAAAACATAGGTTTGGCCCTGTTTAGATCAGTCAGGTGACCTGAATCAAAGCTTTATTTTTGGCCTTAGTTTGCATAGCCTATGAACGGTGTTATGTGCCCGCCTAACCGTTAGTTAGGTTTTAAAATGTATCCTTATATATGTACATTAGCAGCAGTAACATTAATATGGTGGCACACAATGCTGCAAAACTTACCATCCTTCTGACATAATGCAACACTAACTGAAGTGGCCGGGAAATCTACAAATCTGCCCGTGCGATCGACGCCCCCATACGGCTCGCTCCCGTTGACTCCACTCGGCTGCTGATTCGTGACCCAATAACTCCACGTCATGATGCTGCCATCAGTCCATGTAAACTCCCCCGTCACATTGTCAGCCGTCAAGCCAAAGAATGTGTCACTACAAATATTACATGAAATAAACCAAGAATATTCAAATCTCTTGCTTCATTATATACATTGTTTAACATCAGATGTGACTTTTCTAAGCAATCCAGACTTTCAGATTGTTGAATTAAAGACTGAAGTACAAGGATGGACACTCCACCAGAGCAGATGGAAATGTTAGAACAAAGATTAACATGTTAATAAATAATTTCTAAGAACATGGGTAGTTTGAAGTGTTTTAATTATGTTGTATACAAAATATAAACTAAAACAGAGATATCTCATGTAGCCCTCTAATATACTATACACTAGAATTCACCAGGGTGCATTGGTATATCATAATGACAAGCAAACATGGGACATCATGCAGTCCCTAAAATGATAATTAGATGATTTCAGGGGATTATGATTCCTTACGTCCGAGTCTTCCCACGGAGCCGTGCATAGTGACGCAAGCTTTTGACATGTACCATGGTTCCCCCAGCGTCCTGACAAGTCTGTTGGTGCTGGGTCCACAGCGCGCCGTCCCTCAGCCTCCACACACAGGCCTGGTCCATGGGCAGTGAGGCTGTGTCGGTAAAGGATTCAGAGTTAAAGGTATACAACACAATCTGCACCTACGGCACCTGGTGGCAAAAGACGAAACTACCTGAAACCATGATATTTGCAGATTTCTCGTACTTCCATGTCATGATCTACCTTTATCTACCATATAAGTGCCATATCTTGCCATTTTATATATCTTGATCACTATTTTTACTTTTTGCCATGCCCATAGGCTCATACAGTTGATAGATTAGTTTTTATTTTGATTTATTCAGGATAATTTCATTTTGCCCGTGACCCCATGTTTTCTTGTTTTCAACATGTTCCTAATGATCATAAAAATGCATGCCTGCATTGTTTTGATGAAATTTGATCTTGTTTCACAGTATATGTGGAAAAAAACTCATCCATTCATTGAAATTATACTGTAAAGTCCATATATGGACCAATGGGATCCTCTTTCTGATCTCATACTGTTCATGGATAGCATTTGATATTCCCCAATCCAGTGAGCATGAATCCCATGATACTCTTAAATGTGTTTGGAATATATCATTTAAGTAAGATTTATAATTTGAAAAAAATCTGATATAGCAACTTTAACAGAGATCATTACAGCATTATTTCTAATCTTGTCAGGCCAGCATAGTGCTGTTGTCATAATGATGCATGATTTATGGCAAGTAACTTGCCACATATTATTTTGACATAAAGAAATTGAGGTATAAACATGTTGCTGTGTATCTCATCTTACCCTAAGAAATGACACCAGCACAATCCCCAGACACTACTTGATTGTCTTTATCTTTTATTTCTTATGTTATATGAGAGGCCCATGAGAGGCATAGGCAGCTTTATATTTCACACAATATGTGACATCATTATGGACTTCACTTAAGCTTTTTGAATATCAAATGTACAAGGTTATGAAGTTACATTAATTTTGTTTGAGTTATACTGATTTTCACATGAAAAAGAAACAAAGCAAAACCAAAATAAGCTGAGGGTTAGTATCCCTCGTTGGACCTAATTTAGCCCGGCTGCTCGACATATCCTTAAGTTCAATTGACATATGAATGCTTCACGTGAACATTTGTAAATGTATTCTGATGTGTTATATAATGTCAGTGTAAGGTGTTTGAGTTATTGAGTGTAGACTCACCAACATCCCTTTCGCAGAGAAAGGCCTGCCGGGTGGAGCATTCAAAGTCCTCCCACTGCGTTGTTCCTGTGGTGGCGATACAGTTGTTGTTGGTGGTGGGTAGAGGAGAGGTGAGGTAGGAGGAGGGCCATGAGGCTGGTTCCCCATCCACCCAGCTGTACACCCCCTCAGTACCCGTCAGCCCGATCCACGCGGCTCCCAAGCCTAACCTACCCCTGAAACATCGGGACAGTTTATTTGTTAATTATGTATGATGAATTTCAAATCGGACTGCGCTCTGCTCCTGTGGCGGCAGAGTACAACACACACCCCACCGGATAACAAGGGGCACGATCCCAGTAAACACGCCTACGTCATTACAACGTAATTTTGCTACGTAAAATAACGTTCCAATGTAAGGGTTATTTTAGGTTTTTGAACGTAAAGCAACGTAAAGAAACGTATTACAAACGTTCTGAGAACGTAATCTGCAGGGTTTTTTACGTAGAATAGAAACGTTATTCCTACGTTTATTTACGTTATTTTCATGAATTTACATAGATAATATGTATCAATTCATAAAAAACGTAATTTTTCTATATTGAAAGGTTGATCCACTGGATAATTTGGAGGTTGTAATCAGGTTGAATTCTAAAATGTTCAAAAAATGAAGACCTGTATAGAGAGAAGAGCATAACTAGAACATCTGTGCATTAGTCTAACTACACAGGGATTCGAACTCTCTATCTGCAAATTATGAGGCCAGCCCTCTCCTACCTGTCCTAGCTTGGTGGATGAACAGTTGTATGAAAATGGGCCACCTGATTCATGTGACTCCATATATTTGTTGATTCTTTTAAATCATCAATATTGCTCAATGGCTTATTACCAGGTCTCTCTGATTATCTCTCTATCGTTGTGTTAGACTGTGAATTGCTCTATACTTCTAGTACCACTTCTCTAAAGCACTGACTAACAGCCTCTTACCACAAGATGACCCTGTGGCTGTGGCTGTAGAGCACAGGGCTATTCTAGTTCATACTCTGGGAGACTATGTTCGAATCCCATATTAGGCACCTTTAGCAAACCCGACCTAGCTCATTAAACGCAGACGCATGCCTTGAACACTGCTACGTCTGTGTTTTATGAGCTTTTACGTGGTTGCTAAAGGTCCCTAATAGCCACTTATGTATATATATATGTTAAAGCAAATTTACCTGACAACACTCTACCATGTGATGCATGAAGGGCTACGTTTTGTTTGCTAAAACTCCACAATTTATACATGAGTCACAGGGCTCCCGATATGTATAGCTCTGCATACCAAAATCGAACGTTTTTCTAGAAACATGACAGCTTGTATTCTATAGAGGTACATAAATAAACTCCCGCTGGTTATAATTATCATTGGTGATGCTTACTAGGAAGTTGATAAAAATATTGTGCTTCACTCTGTGACAAAAGATGAATTAAGAACTCAACTTTATTCTCATTTAATGAGGATCTCAAGTAAACGTATGACATCAATATGTGAGTCAGATTATGAGAGTTAGATTGCTGCAGTTCCCCCAGCTGCCTCGATAGCTTAGTCAGATAAAGGGTTGGAATGTGATAGTAAGGTCCCTAGTTCAATCCTCAGTAAGGCTTGTACTGAAGGACCATTTCTTTATATTTTGAATTATTTTAAAATAAAATTATATGCGAATCTTCCTGTATTTTTGAAAAAATATTATATAACATTCTGTCAGGTTATTCTAGGTAAATTACCTAAATAAACCTGCTAGAACGTTTATAGAACGTGTGTTGAACGTTAGTTTACGTTCCTTTACGTTAAATTACTTGTTATAACCCTTACATTTGAACGTTATTTCACGTAGTAAAGTTACGTTATTCACACTTAGAAAAAACGTCCTTTGAACGTAAACTAACGTAACTGTGTTTACTGGGATGACACCCTGACTCGGTGTATGTACTGGATATACTCCTGGGGGTCGAGAGGCAATATCATTGATATAAGCCAAGGCCGAAGGCCGAGGCTTATATCAATGATATTGACTTGAGACACCAGGAGTATATCCGATATACAGCCCGCTTTCATAGATTGATTATGTAAAATAGCCTGATTACAGCTCTTTTTCCACACATGTGGCCTAGGAGGATATCCTGTATAACCCTCCTAGGAGGTTATATGATCATCAAACATATCCTCTGTGTGCTCTTATAGAAAAACAATGATCAGAGCACATGCTTGAAGAGTGTAGCCTCATTCTGATACAGCATAGCCATATATAAACTAACCATGAACCAACACTCACAGGTGGTCTCTGAGGTCACAGTCCTTGAGTACATGGCACTTCTGGTTTAGCCTCCCAGACCCTGGGCACGAATCCCATGTGGAGCAGAAATTTTGATATGCCTGATACACATTTTTTATTTCTTTGACTATTCAGATATTTCAAGAAAAAAAGAAGAAAAGAAAAAAAGAAAAAAAACGGGGGTGCGGGGGCGGAGCCCCCGAATTATACAACAGCAGCACCAACATAACAGCACTAGTAACTTCATCTTATGGGACAATACCTCACCAACATAGGCCCTAGTTAGCCAGTTGGCTTTTCTGATATTTCAAGAAAAAACAACAAGAAAAAACAACAATGGGGGTGCGGGGGCAGAGCCCCCGATTTATACAACAGCAGCACCAACTAAACAGCACTCTTTACATTGTCTAATGGGACAATCCCTCACCAACATAGGCCCTAGTTAACAGGCTCAAACACATGTGGCTGGTTGGTCCTGCTGCTAGCATACAGGGTACTTCTTGTTGGTATTGGGACCAATTGGGTTCGAACCCCTCAAAGTTTTTAAATAACATTACTTATTGGGATAAAAAGGCAGAAGCACTACATATACTATTGGCTGTTTAGTATCAATGCATGAGTCCCGGTGGAGCAGTCGGTTAGCTGTTGGGCTCAATGTTCTGAGGTTGTGGGTACGGATCCTGCTAGATACCCAGGCTCTCAAAGAGAAAAAGAGCTCTTAAATATAACCACCTCCTAGGGGTGTATACACATATAAATGCCTGTGTAATTTACAAATTAAATAGATGATATTTCAAATTGGAGAAAACCTTTCCATCTCCAAAGATATGAAATCATATACTTCATTGCACTATTGCCATTTAAGAAACCCATATTGCCTCAAAGTTCATTAAAACAGTGACAGCGAGTAACTCGCTGGCACTACTAAACATATCACTATGGGCTAATACTCTGTTGCCTATCTCTATAAGCCTTAATCCTTGATTAAAGGATGAAAGAATATCTTTGAAGCATCCCTCCATATCCTTCATTCCTTAGGGTATGGGTGTGCTGCATATATATGTAAATATGTAGAAGAGGTGAACAAGAACATAGGACGGTGCAAACTTTTTCGTTTTAGATGCTTCCTGTATAATGAACAATTTGATACCTAACAGATGGAAAAAAAATACCATAAAAAAGCTTCCCACCTGATCCTGGTGACCATGTCCTGTTCCTCAGCGGAGGTGACCTTAGCGAGGCTACCGTTGGCCCGTCTGCAGTAGGCATCTGCTTCATCCCACGTCATCGGGTTCTTCACGTGGGACGGACTGAAGTAGGTCTTGTTTCTCGGACAGGTAACCACAGCTAGGTACAATAATGGTACAGAAAAACTAATCTGTTTTGTATAACATTTAAAAGAAATTCCACCCAGTACTCATTATGGCTTTTATCGATGGTCTTGGGGATTGATAAACAAGATTAAGATTACAACATTTATTTAAGATTATCATCAGTCTTAATAATACTCACCAAATATAGATGGTGCCACTTACTCTGGCTCCAAATATTTAACCATACTAAAGAAGGGGAAAAAGAAAAGAAAAACGGAGGTTGGGGGGGGGGGCAGAGCCCCCCATGATATTTTAGTTGACAATCAAGTTGACAATCAAGGCTATCCTACATAGGTCAACATTGCAGAGGATGCACATGTAAATAGTTAAAGCGCCGGGGTACAGGGGTCTTGAAAGGTTCAGCACTAAAATAGAATCTTGAATGCCTGTCCTGGGTTTAAAGGCTCTGGGAAATAGAAGAGTGCCCCGATGCTAGATTGCGACTGTACAGTATCATGCAGGGGTAGCCAATGGCTCAAAGTTTTGGGTCTGGGCCCGCAGTTTTCTGCAGAATAACATTCCAATGGGTACGGGTGGTCCACAGAAGAATTTGTAAGACATTTTAAGATGGTTTGTATGACAACTATGGTCATACAGTATATCGTTGGAAAGAGGGAAATGTGTCCAAATTAATCATATTGTTTATAGCCTATCATATATAGACAAATCAGGAATATATATGTGGTTTTTTTCTCAGAAAGAAAATATAATTGTGACCATTAGGCTACAGATCTTGTTCCGGGCCCATAAATTTCTGAAGCTACGAGCCCGGGTGGCGCACATTTGAAAAAGTTTATCCCTCATTGTCCTGCTTCATTTACCTGTCTTTCTGCACTCTGGACTTACCCTCAGTGTCTTCGTCTGCCATGAGACGAAGAATATCATTAGCCAGCCAACAGGACCGCATGGCGGCTTTAAGGCGGCCCTCCAAACTCTCTGAAACAAGGCGACATTTTGTAAGGCCATTGACGCTATGAGGCGGTGTGTCACCAGATCAGGCCAATGTGAAGGTCTTTGATTGGGTGCCATCTTTGCCTGGGTGCCATCTTTGATTGGTTTGACAGAAAACAATTTATTCAGCTCAAAGATGGCACCCGGTGAAAGACATTCACACTGGCCCGATCTGGTGAGACACAGCCATGATCATTCTTCATGCGTAAGACTCTAGCCGACACATGTATAAACATTGATTTAAGTTGAACGCAGAAAATCTAATGACGCATGTGCCAACCTAATTGTGATGATAGAACACATTGAAGTGGTTTGCTATATGCATTTGAGAAATATCATTGTTAATTTAAACTATGATTTATTATTTTAGTCAACTGTTATGATAAGTAATAGAAATATACCTTGATAAAGCATGAAAAGAAGGGACAAATCAGCATTTGAAATGTCACATTCATTAATTTATTTTACTATGGACCAATTGTGTGAGTCAATCTATTGGATACCCGGTCATATTGATAAAAAAGTAATGCAATTGTACTTAAAGTGGATATATCCGATTTTTACCAAATTTTAATTCCTTATATGGATGTTCGAAATACTGTAAAAGTATGTTATTAATGGGTAAGGGGGCGTTAAAATGGTATCCATGGGCAGAAACAGCCCAGAAAGATGGTCCCAAGGGACCCAACCATGGCATTTTCAGTGTATTTTTAATGGGGACAATAAAATCGTGCACGATTTTATTCCAAAATGACCATATATTGGGCAATAAAATCAAATTTGAGCAAAATGGTAGGGAATAAGGGCAAATGGAATAGGTAAGAATGGAAATATGTTATTTGTGAACATCCAGACTCAATTTTAAAGGCGCACTGAGTTGAGGACCTAGCCCTAGTTTTGTACGCAAATGACGTTGTGGGTTCAGTGCGCTTTTAAGAAATTTTATTTTTGAGCCCCAATCGTCGGATATACTAACTTTAAGAAAATTTAAAAAAACAAAAAACATCCCACATACCTTCTTTAACTTCACAAATAAATCCCTTATTCTGGTTGCAGTTTGCTTCAGTCATAGAATATCTGTTCCAGTATACACAGTCCTTTGTGTCCACAGGAGTTGTCATGGATACCGCCCACCTGTTGTGTAGGGTGAGCGGGGTACCGTCCGGCCAACGGAAGTCACCTTCCTGGTCAAGGTCATTCAGGCCGATCCATGCGTAGATGGAATTGATACCGAGTAAATAATTTCTGGATAAAATAACACATACATTTCTGTATTAACATTTATATTTTGCTTCATTTATTCAAAACTATAGACATCTTTATGTTAATAAGTGCAAAAATTAACCCGTGCCTACAAAATAAAAGATCTGAATGTCCTGTGTTGGTGCATCATGATGGCGGCTGTCACCTTTTAGTGACATGCCATTCTTAAAGGGTTAATGCAGCATTACTGCCCATAATGGGTGAGGGAGTGGTCATTTTTCAACAACATGTGGGAGGCGGCTGGTGGATTTTCCCATGAGCTGGTTGATATTTTTTTGGTCCCCCCTCAGGCAAGTTGGAATTGAGCGCGGCCGACCCCTTTGAGCTATAGTAAGTAACGCACAGCTTTTTTCGCTAAAAAGGGTGTCGTTTTTTTGGTTCCCCCCCCTCAAGAGCGGTTGAAATGATTTTGGTCTCCCCCCCCTTCAAGGGGTCCAAATCCCCCCCCCCCCCAATCCACCAACCCCCCTGTTGCTAAAAAATGACCATTCCCTTAGCTGCATACTAGCTCATGAGGGTATGTGTATGTAGGTTTAGGTGTATAATCTTACACATTTATTAATATTGTAGGGGCATGATATTACATATTAATCTCATACATGGTATTTCCGGGTAACGTCTACTGTTTACTCGGCTTCTCTACCTGGAGCTAGCGCACACAGTTCCCGGGAGAGGACTCAGGTCCTCTCCAGGTTACCGTGTGCTGCTCTCAGGTGGACTACCGACCCACCCACCTGGCCACGTGATCTAAGAGCCGGTGATTATATAAGACCTGTGCGTTTACCTGGAAGGCAGTCAGTGCAGGCCCGACTGACGATAGACTTCACCATGTCCAACCGTGCGGACAACGTTGTATACTAAGGCTATACTGACTGTTTCCTATATTTGTATAGAAACCTGATTACCTGTGTGTATTTTACACTGATTGTTCCATCGTTAAGGAACGGAAGCTACTTTGTAATAAAAGTCTGATATTCTCGCACCTGGAAACTGCCGTTCTCGTTGTTCCTTAGGCTAGAATAACTACAAACCACCACAATATTAAGTGCATAATCTTAAAATGGGCATTTTCTACTAAATCATAAACATATAATCTTAAGCATATAATAAAATGTCTATTCAGTTTGTAATCATTGTGTATATTGGGGGCTATAGCGCCTTTTTCTCTCCTTTTTGACTCATGGTCTAGCATGAGTCTTATGTGACAGTTCAGGACACCTCTCGGTCCAATCAATTAAATTTCTTTTTTAATTTTTTACTTTGCTGAAATTTGATTTGACATGGAAGTGTTACACATGACTTGAGGGCAGTTTTGAGCCATGAATCCATATTTGGTCTGAAAATTGACAAATAACCCATGGTTCCTGAAATGATTTACACCTTCAATCTTTCAATCAATCAACTCAATCATTTCATCATCCTGCCCTGAGTCACTTGTGAAGTAAATCACAAGCCTGATCTTTTAAACTGATAACACAACTATAACAAAACCCATTTACCTTGTATTCTACACTGAAAAAATAAACTTGTCTACAGACTCGTCTAAGTGACTGTCATAAAATAAATGAGTCAAAGGTTGTCTAACCTATCAGGTTACCATCCCACAAATTTTAAGATAATGCTGAAAATGACTTTAAGATTATAGTTTAAGATTATGCATATAACATATGTCTGCACACTCTGGTGAGAGCGCTGTAATTACAGTTAACTGAGCCGCTTACCTTATTAAGTAGTAGACGTACAGCCATTTAGCCTCATCCTCAATCTTCAGCAGCGAGCCTCCGATGGACTCACACATGGTCTTGGCTTCTGTCCATGTGACGTAGTACCGGGCGTGGTAGAAGGAACTTTTACACTGCACCAGGCCTAGGCCAAAAACAAGAAAGTTTGTTTCAGGTCACCCGACGGACCCTATCAAAACACCAGTCTTTGCGAAAACTTTTTTGGCATGCAGGACAGTTGGTCCTCCAGCTAGCCAATTTTGCAGGACCGGATAGATTTCTGCAGGACTGGATACCGAAATCAAATGTTTTGCATAATGTTTAGAATAGAATAGTATTTATAAAAGAAAATAACATGTAACAAACACTTTCTTTAATTTGCCTAGAATATTAGAGTGCATTCTAAAACTTGTAACTTCAGTTCTAGTTGGAATATTTGAAAAATTCTTTGATTTGGAAAGCCCAGAATGTGAAGGTCATCAGCTCTTGCAACACCAGTCCTTCTGCCAGACAAGACTCACTTAAGGCGGACATCGCCACTGGCCGGCAGGATTTGGCAAAGACTGAAACACAGCCGACCCTACGTTTCTTTTAATGTAATTCTGAAGAAATTTTCGTAATTTTACCCTATTTTGGTCAGTTTTAGGGTACTAAGGGTCTTTAGGGAAGCTGGCTAGTACTTTCATGTAAAAAAAAAGAAAAAAAATCATGATGCTTCAATGCAGCCCAGGCAAGTTACTCGCCAGGGCTGCATTGGTGCATCATAATGACAAATATCACATTCTAGCAGCATCTTGTTGTTAGAGGGAATTGCTAGTTCCTACACAGAAGCCACCTGGTAGCAAAAATCGAAGCTCATGAAAAGTATTCTTTAAGCTGTATTCATATTCCTACATACACCACTTTCCCTAAATCAACTATTTGTATTTGCTATTTGGACAGTATACCTCAATTGTTTACATATATTCACTGCTAGGACACCCATAGGATCCTATAGTTAGGGAAAAGAAATATTTTTCCAAAATTCATGCTTTTTTTGGTCCTAAAATGTTTGTATAGATGTCCATTATACACTCCCAAGGTTTGGTGGCAATATCAATAGAAGAAGGGGATTATCCATGACAGATGTGAAATTGCTGTTTTCCTATTCATTTCTATAGTTAGGGTACTCCTTTGCTCAAATGGCCTTATCAGGGCAATTTCTTTTGATTTTCTATTAGATAATACATCAAACTAACGTAATCCTGAGTTATATGCTAAAGTCAATAGAACATCAGTAATCCTGCGACAAGTAACAAGTCCCTTTAAAGGGTTAACCTGGGATGTGGTCCCAGTTTACATGGCTATTAAACAGGAGAGATATCCACCTGGGTGACAACATTTGTGTGGTTTCTCCAATGCTCACTAGGGGCTCATGGTCCCTGACCTTGATAACCGTGCAGTTGTTATTGTGTTCCATAGAGTCCAGCGACTCTGCCGCCAGAGTCCAACATTGCCTGACTCTGCCTTCAGAGTCTAGCACTGTCTGACTCTGCTGCCAGAGTCCAGGATTGCCTGACTCTGCCGCCAGAGTCCAGGATTGCCTGACTCTGCCGCCAGAGTCCAGGATTGCCTGACTCTGCCGCCAGAGTCCAACATTGCCTGACTCTGCCTTCAGAGTCTAGCACTGTCTGACTTTGTCTCCAGAGACCAACATTGCCTGACTCTGCCGCCAGAGTCCAGCATTGTCTGAATTTGTCTCCAGAGTCCAGCATTGCCTGGCTCTGCCTCCAGATACCAGTATAGCCTGGTCGACACTTAAGAGAGAGTCTACTGGACCCTGAAGGGAGAGTCTATCCTATTCACTCTCTGAAAGGTAGTCAGGTTATGCTAGCTCTTTCTACAGAGTATCTAGAGAATTATTTTGGGAACACAGAGAAATGTAAAGTAGTCATACATGTGGCTCTGGTAAAAATGGACTGTCCAACAGCTGTCGGCTCTGCATATTAGAAGAGTCAACATTAGTTGACACTGATAGTAAATAATCAACTCAAGTTAGATTTTACCAGAGCCACGTGGGTGACACAGTTGACTCCTTTACTTTTCTCTGTGCGACCAACATGTCTTCCTACTGTGTCTGAACTCACCATACATCAAGCTGCATGTTAACAGAAAGAAGACCTGAAAGCTGCTCCTCTTCCACGTCCCAGGCCGCAGCATCGTGTCACCCTCTCTGTGGCTGCTTCTGGTCATCACTGCGGTTAAGTTTAACTACCATGTCACAAATACAGGCCAGTGCTGTACATTATAGATGTAGTGGGCACATGTATAGCCATGCATAGCTTGTGTGAGCACCGGTCTGAATTAGTTAACCCTTTACAGACGGCATGATGCCTTAAAGGGGCAATCTCACCACTCACCCCCCCCCCCCCCCACTGTGTCTGGCAAATACGGGATAGCTCTCCAAGGTGAGAGGACAAACGTTTAGAGCGTTATCTTAATCTTAAATCTTAATTCAGTGTCTTATTTTGGGGCAGCAGTGTTTTGTATTAAGACGTTGTCAGTAGACTCCCTCGGCTTACACGAAAAGCCAAACAAATAATACTTCTAAGATAGTCTAAGATAATTCTTAAGATAGCATTAAGATAATTTAAGACAGGACAGTTAAGACACATAAGATCATCTTAATAGTCTGATTAAGATAACGCTCTAAACGTTTGTCCTCTCACCTGGGAGAGCTATCCTGTGCATGTGTGTGTCTGAACTCACCATACAGCAAGCTACATGTTAGCAGCAGGAAACCCTGAACGCTGCTTCTCTTCCACGTCCCAGTCCGCAGCATCGTGTGTCACACTCTCTGTGACTGCTTCTTGTCACGACTCCAACACTAGAGGCTCAGTCTCATGAGTTTGTAACAGTTGAAACGTCTTTGACCGGGTGTCGTCTTTGACCCGTGTAGTCTTTGACCGGGTGTCGTCTTTGACCGGGTATCTTAGTTCAACTTTAACAGCTGCACTGTCCAAAGTATTATGCAATAAGAAGTCCCACCAAGTACATTACATCATATACATATATAATATTTTTTTCAAAATGGAAAAAAAATCGTTTCTAGATACCCAGTCAAAGACGACACCCGGTCAAAGACGACACCGGTCAAAGACGACACCCGGTCAAAGACGTTTTAACTGTTACAAACTCATGAGACTGAGCCTAGAGCTGAGCCAAACTACCCCGTCAGAAATGGGACGGGGTAGTCAAAGTAGTACTGTAAATGTAGATATCTTTGCTTGTTTAAATTTTCGCAAATTTGCTAGAAAATACAATTTCACTTGTATGTAAATTTGCGATTTTTGGATTATGGCAGTTCTATGATTGTACTGGATAAATGTTCACGCTGTACAAAAAGATTTCAAAAAGCGTGAAATCTGCGGAAATATGTACAGGGCGAAAAAATATACATTTACAGTGTACATTATGGATAACCATGCATGGCGTGTGTTACAGTACTAGGCTGTCTGCGTTAGTTACAGATTCCAGGAACATCTCCATCAATGAAACATAGTCTGAGCACTGCCGCCATATGGCACTACCGCATCTGTGCAAATTTTTATTTGACCCATCCCATTGTTAATCAACAAAAAGTTTCAATGTTCATGACCTACGACAATAATAATCCACATGTATCCAGGCCAAAAAAAACAAATAAAAGGTGTGTTTTAGCAGAAAAGGGTCAACCCTAGACATTTTTATCCAATTAAAAAAAACTAATTATTTTGGCCATTTTTTTGCTATTTTGGAGTCGAGTTGGGGCTCTGCGAGTAGAGGCAGAGGTCAGTGAGTCGGCACTAGAGTTTGTGAGTCAGGCGAAAGTTACTTCTTTTTTTTTTAATTAGAAAAATTCTGATCTAATTAGGCCCTACCCTAGTTTGTTAAACCATGTAACCTGAAATACACCTCTCAATTTTTTTGGCCCTATGTAATTGTCATGTGTAGTGTGACAATCAAATAGGTTCAATTTTGTAATTGATGCACTGCTTAGTACACTATGTCTGTATATATAGACAGAGGTCCACAATAATCTGTCGGAATGACAGGTTTCTTTATGAGTGGTGCCGAGTGTGATGTGATCCAATGCACCACAAGTGGAGAAACCAGGAGTTCAGACTGATTAGAGTGGATCTCTGTATTTATTTTATGTAATTCTTGATACATTTTATTAAAATATACATTTAAAGATCGGTTTCATAGCTATTATCTTGGAGAAACAGGCGATGGTGAATGAGCATCAGTTTCTTCACGGGGGTGTGAAGACTTAAGCATAGTAACTTTGTTTCTCCACATGAAATAAATGTTTTGTCCTTTATTAAGGCAGTCTATTAACCCTTTAGATACAGCATGGTGCCTCACAGTTCCATTGTTAAGTGTGCTCATGATGCATCAATGAGCTATTTCCTGGCTCTGCATTGGTGCATCATACCAACACTTGATTATGAACCCTGTTGGCACGATGCCTAAATGCACTACCGATGAGTTACTCATATTTCATGATAACAAAAGGGAATTGTTCATCAAACCTTTAAAGACGGATGTCGCTAAAAGATGGCATTTGTCATCATGATGCACCAATGCAGCCCCGGAAAGTAACTCGCTGGGGCTACACTGGTGCATCATGCCAACTCTATGGGAGTGTCTCAACCTGGTAGGGTCGGCATGATGCTTGAATGCAGCCCTGGCAAGTTACTCGCCAGGGCTGCATGTACTTATTTTGATTTCCTAAGAAAACTAATTTTGTAGTGTGTATTTATTCATAAAATGATATTCAAAATACAACAATCAAAAATACATGTGAGTTTCATGGCGTTACATATCCAATTTTGCCACAGTGTCATTAAGGATAAAATATTAAAATATGACCGCATGTCAATTTTACTTGTTCCTATGGTCTAGGTTTTGATGGGCAGGCCAATCATTTTTAGGGAAATTACTTCATAGACAAAGTTCTCAGTACACATACACCACCAATGTTGGTGTCAGTGAGGATTGTTATTTAATAATGATGACTCCATGAATTATAACTGGTGTGTGACACACACCACCCACAATAGCAGCAAGCTGTCTGAATTAATTACTGATTCCATGAACACACTCAGATATTAGATAGGAGCACCCACAGGAAAGGTGACACATTGATTATCAAGAAACCCTTTTTGGCAATGAAATGATTATATGTGTACGTCAAAGTAAAATATTGTTGGATGCATCATTTGTACTTTTCACATGTATTGTATTTGACGAATAAAGGCACAGTGCGCTTAAAAATTATTTTAAGCTAAAAAGACATACTGTAAACGTATGTATTTTGCGCATGTATATTTTCGCAAATTGACTACAAAGTACACTTTCACATGTATCTAAATTCACAGATTTTGGAATATGCTAGTTATATAACTATATTGTATAAATATTCGCTCTGTACATATGTTTGCAATTTTCATTTCCGGGAAATTCGCGAAAATATGTACAGCGTGAAATAACATACGTTTACAGTAACCACAATTTAATTCTATTGAGTGCACACCCCCCTTTTTTCCCAACGTTTCTAGTAGTTAAGAGTTGAATTAGGCTCAAGCTTTGAAACATTAAGAGGTTTCATAGTCTAAAATCGGGCCAAAAGGGAGGGTGTTCGCATTTTCGCATATTGGGGATGTGGGCTTATTAGGTCGAATACAGTGCTTAGTTTAGCATTTACCCACATGTATGACAAAATGAAATATCAGCAAAGCAGCCTATAGAACTGATTATACATAGGCATGCATTGTCTCTTATTTGATATAGAGACTTTCTCTGAGCTATTAAAGTCTCTCTGCACAGAAGATCAATAATTATGCTGGAGTTGAGATGAATGATTATCTTTATTGATTCTGCTTCTGTGAAAGCCAATTTATAATGTAGTTATTTAGTATGCAATAACTGTTGTCGTCTAGTTTCATATCTGTAATTCAGTACAGTGAAACACACGGGGTAAAAACACTCCCGGAAGGTCGGCGCGATGCATTAATGCAGCACTGGTCAGTTACTTGCCAAGACTGGATTGGTATTTTCAATGGGGCAATAAAATCGTGTACAATTTTATTCAGAAATTACCATATTTTAGGCAACAAAATCAAATTTAAGCAGAACCGGCGGGAATGAGCGGGGATGGAGTAGATAGGAAGTTATTTTGGAACATTCTTACCTATTATCAGGGAAATTTACATTTTTTGTCCCACTCATCGGATGTACTCACTTTAAAGGGTTAAAGGGTTCCTTCAAGGCCTTTTCCTGATCAGCATTCTGGTGCCAGGCATGGACACATAAAACCCTTTCCAATGGTACCAGATAATGCCCTTAAAGTACTCCTGACTGCCATATTGCCCGTTTAGATTTGAGAACCCGCAGCGTTTCCCAAACCACCATGCACCGGTGTACGTTGTGACACAGTTAGCCTGGTACCGGTCCTTTGTCGTAAACCTACCGCCATTAAGGTCCGCCAAGGCGTCTCCTGAATAGAGAAATTATCAGAAGTGGAAACAGTTATTTAGGCCACTCAAAAAAAGTTGTTTCTCTGACTGAGAAATATGATGAGGGAGGCTTTTTTTTTCTTTCTTCTCTTTTTTTACTCACAGGCTCAACTGTATAGAATAATGTCTGTTTTTTGTGACCAAAATTCACATTTTATTGGTTAAAAATAAAGTAGTCTTTAAAGGTAGAGGACATGTAAGTTGTTTCTATACCACTGTTTGCCGGCAAGCTTTCCTGATAACCTGATTTTCATGATGAGAAACCATTTTACTTTTTTGAGTGGCCCTAGGTTGGGTTTTGTATCCCGAACATTAATTAGATTTGGGGCACATAGGCGCTTTTTATTTCAAAAGTTTCACAATAAAACATTGCAAAATCCTATATGTCAATAGAGGTGAACATCAAATATATGGTATAGAATCTCAAGCATTATTTGGTGTAGGAAGCTCATCATTTTAGCAAGAACCTATTTAGTAGTAAAATCATCTATAGACCCATGCATCAAGAAAGGGTGACATTTTCATAATAAGGTTGTGTTTACGTTGGTTTCAGCAGAAGCCTCACAACATTGTTTGTAATAGCTATATTTGCAAATTTACTTATCAGGAGATTCACAGAACAATTATCTTTCAAATAGTGTATACTAGTATTTTGAGGTTATATCTGTGTATTTGTCAGTCACACTTCAGAATCGTTCAAAAGCTTTATCAACAACTTTTCTGAAAAGTCACCCTTTCTTGCTGCATTGGCCCATTGAAAAGGTGGGGGGTGGGGGGTTGGGCCAATTGAATAGGGTGGCTCTAGATAACACAATTGTTTTGGCCATTAACATTGTTCAGATAATGCACACACCTGGTGTATTTGGCGTATTTCTATAGTCGTTTTGAATGAGTGTATATCCATGTTAAACATGTGTAAATTAAACGTACCAGAATCACCAGAATATCCAGATACATTCAGTCGAAACTGGGCCGTCTCGTTGCCAATAAAGAAGTGTACATAATTGGCGAATCTCACTTCCCCGTCCGGACTTGTCAACTCGACCTTCAGTTGTTGGTCCCCATGTCGACTGAGCAGGTGTATGTTGGAGTTTCCCAACCAGAACTCAGTGTCCAACCCTCCAAAACCACGTTTATAGGAGTTCCAATCCCGGAAAAAGTCTACCGTTCCATCTTTCCGTTGTTGGAAGACCTGCAGAATATCAAGAGAATGCTCTGTTGTAGACTGACATGTGGTGATACTCTACAATGGACTGCTCAAATTAATTGATTACTTATTTTCCTGCTAGATTAAGAAAAAAAAGTTGTTTCTCATCGCAGTGAAAAATATGACGAGGGTGTTTTTCCTTTAATATTTTTTTCCCTTGGGGCTTAAATATCTAGGGCGATTCAGACTTTCACGATTAGTTTTCAGATTTTAGTTATTCAGAGTTTATTGATCGGCAAAAGTTATTATGCAAATTCTTCCTAGCTGACTGCATTACTGAAGCATAAGCTTAAACCTGATACCAAATTTGCCAAATTGTTCATTAACATTATTTTCTATTAAGGTGGGTCGATCCCATTGAATCAAAAATCACTAGTTTTACCTAAGTACCCTCAGTCATTTGAAAATGGAAAATGAAAAGAAAAATAGGGGGTTCAGGGCTACTTTTTAAAATATGGAATTTTGAAAAATAAAAATATTTTGATTTTACATTAAAAACTTAAATAATGTAAGAATTCTTGATTAATGATTTATTTTCTACCAACCAATAACCACAGAAATCTGAAACATCACATAATGAACACAATGATATATACCTTTATTCTAAAAAGTTTTTTCAGAGTTTTAATACTTTGTACTCTGGGGAAAAGATTCTGAGATGTGCTGCTCAGTGCATCCAAATAAAAAAAATTTAAATCTGAATTTGAAGCTATATGATCTTGTATCATATATAAATTGCAAGAAAAAGAGTAATACTCACAATCCACCCCCCACCGTCTAAATCTTGGTCGCAGTATACCTCGATGGTTGTGTTAGGCTCCGGGGTAATTCTGTAGACTCCTGAGGACGTTGATCCCATTCTGTAGACCTCCTGACAGTCTTTGGGCACTTTGTACAAAACAAAAGGACAGTATTACGTAGATGCCATGGTTCTCTGACTCTATAGGTAAAGGGACACTCGTGTTTCCATTCCCATGTTTCTATTCTGCCAATCTCATGTCAGAAACAGCCAATGATGTAATGTCCATATCTTCATGCAGTAATCAATATATATATGACATATGGATGTATGCAGAATCTCAAAGATCAAGTATTATTTCATTATTTCTCAATTGCATGACTCTGTTTACTTACTTTGAGAAGGAACTGTTGGCTGGTTGGCTGAAGACCCCACCTACAATTTAAGAAGTAAGATTGTTTATTTCTCCTTACATAGTCTTCAAGCTACACTGTAAAAAATATCCCGTAAAAATTATGGTGAATCACTGACATCACTGAATGACGACCGTTTCCCGGGTTTTTTTACAGTCACCGTATTTTGCTTTCCCCCGTAAATTTTACAGGCCTTTCCCGTTGTATTTTTACGGTGATTCATCACTATTATACGATGATTCTCTGCTATTCAATGATGATTATAATTGTTTCTGGATTCATTGTTGAATATTTCATAAAATCATCTTAGTCCCAGGCCTGTATACATATATTAGGCCTGAGAAGCATAATTGAATGCCTCATAGCAATATACAATTACAATCCATGAGCAAAAGGTACTCTAGGATTGTTACAAAGAAACTCTGACAACAGTCCCAATATGTATATTTCTAATTACCACAACATGGGTGTTTATACTATTCGTACTAGTGTCCAGGGTCTAAAAAGAGGAAATTATATATTTTTCATCTTTAATATGCCAAAGGCTTTAATTTTGACTGTATAATTAATGAGATATTTGGATATCTTTGTAAATCTAACACAATTATGTATGTTTTTACTTGATAGCTTCCACTAAAGTCTCTCTATCAAACCAAGCTGCCGCCTGGTGAGCAAACTTTTAACGTGAGATTCACCGTAAATGTAAAAACATTGTTTCACTGTCCTGGTTTATGGATGTTCAATGTGAAAGAGCTAAGTTTTACAGTGTCTCACCGTAAATCACAATTACGGTGATACACCGTCAAATTTAGTATTGATTCTCCGTAATTTCAACGGTAATTTTTTACAGTGTAACTGGCTTGTGTTAGCGGTAAGAGATAAGTTGTCACATTTATACAACTTAAGAATTCCACAGTAAAGGCCAGGAAATTATTTTATTGGTCTAAGTAAATTCTTCTAGGTGCCTATACTTTCTACATTAGGGAGTGATCATTTTTAACAATGGGGATGTGCTTTTTGTCAAGGCTTGCATTTCAGGTTCATAATTAGATGAGTGAAAGGGCCATTTTTCACAATATATACTTTCTCCTTTAAAGCGGCATAATCACTAGGAGTGCTTCATTCACATGTTTAATACCGTTCCTGGCTTCTATGTGCCCTAGTAGCAAACACACTGTGGCCCCGGATGGGGCCAGACTGTGTTTGCAAGTCTGGCCCGGAGTGGGCTAACCGACGGGCTCCCGTCGGTTTAGGGCACCGGGCTTTGGTCTGGCCCCGTGCGGGCTTCCCATGTTGGGCGCAGATCGGGTTTTGGACGGGAAGCCCGCTTTGGGCTCAGATCAGTTTTTGGACGGGCTTCCCACTTGGGGCTCAGATTGGTTTTTGGATGGGCTGAAAGTGGGTTCAGATCGGTTTTTGGATGGGTTGAAAGCGGGCTCAGATCGGTTTTTGGACGGGTTGAAAGCGGGCTCAGATCGGATCATTATGGGTTTTTAGAATCTATTCAATCATTCTCCAATGATTTCTTGTATTTGTTGAACCAGATATCCTAGGTCGTTCTAATCAACCCAAGGCATAATCATACTCTTCCTACCCAATAATGGAAGTATCAAGCAGGCCTATTATCATCAGGTTTGAGCCACATGCAGCATAGACAAGTGTCTATGGTGCACATTGGCCTTCAAAGCCATAGTTCATACCTACATGGGGCACATGAGTCTTATATCAAGCAGATTGTAATGCCACAGAAATAGTGTTTACACTGGATAGCTGCTTAGAGAACCTCCTTTTCATCATTCAAATATATAGTCTATCTTATTTCCAAACTGTGAGAACATCTATTTATTGTTTCCTATTCTACATCACTTTAACATTTTATTGTATTATTATGTAATGTCAATTTCATCTGGAAAACTCTAGATATTGTATAGTAGTGACATCTGGTGTCAATCATCAGAACTACTAGACCAGTTGCCCTATCCAAACCCAACCTCAGCCCTCATCGGCCCGGAGTGGGCTAACCGATGGGCGCCCGTTGGTTTAGGGCACTGGGTTTTGGTGTGGCCCCAAGTGGGCTGCCCGAATTGGGCTCAGAACGGGTTTTGAACGGGTTTCCTGTCATCTGGCCATCATAAACCCAAAGCGGGTAGCCCTCTTTGAAACTGATCTGAGCCCAAATCGGGCAGCCCGCTTTGAAACTGATCTGAGCCCAAAATGGGCAGCCCGATCGGGGCCACACTTCAGCCCCGCCATCTGCCCAACAAGAAACCCAGCTCAGTTTTGCCCGACTTCAAACAGCAAATCAGAGATAAAACCAAATTGACCCCATGCGGACTTGCTACTAGGGTGGTGAAGTGGTTAATGGTAATCAATGAAAATCAAAAAATATATTTAATGGTAATTAATAAAACTTTTAAAAACATACTTCTTTACTTTGGTTGTTGTCTACCAGTGTCAATTCCGCCTTCACTTCCATAGCTTCCATTCGCTGCCGAAGGTACTCTTTCATGTCCTATGGAAGAAATTATAGAAATCTGTTTTTAATATTTGTTAATGTTAGAAAGTTGCAATTTCATTTGACTACTATAATGTAAATTTTGTTTGTGAAGACCCTATATTTTTCCTATGCCATTTAGGGTCCATCAAAAGAACGAAAAAATGCCCTTGTCACATTTCTAGGTGCCTGGTTATGAGAAACCACTTTTTTCGAGTGGCCTAAGTGGTGCTTTTAAGGGCCGAGTTATTCATTGCCAGTTGGGAGATTGAGGGGGGGGGGGCTGTCATAATAAAAAAAAAACAGGCCCTCAGTGGGCTCCCAAAAACTGGAAAAGCCTCAATGCGGGGGGGAGGGGTCAAAATTAAAAACGGTCCATACAAATACCCGCGAACACGCATGATTCCACAGGCGCTTGCGATTTATGAGGGGGGGTATTTCTCAAAATCCAATCGTAGTTGGGGGAGGGGTTGAGATTACTTTTGGCTCGTTAGTGGAGGGAGGGTCGGAATAAAAATTGCCATTTTATGAAAATCCACCAAGCCCCCCACCCCCAGTTGGTAATAGATGACTTGGCCCTTAGGCAAATATTTATGGAAAACCGTACAGACCTTACCCAGCTAACAAAAAACGTTTCTAGAACGTTTTAAAACGTTTTATTTTGGTTTGGAAACAAACCTTTTTATTACAACGTTTTAAAACCATTGTATATGGTTTGGAAACAAACGTTTGTGTTAGAATCTTTTAAGACAATGGACGTTGCTCCTTAAATACCAGGCTGTGTCTCACGAACTTGGGCCAATGTCAACGTCTCCGACCGGGTGCCATCTCTGACAGGCCTGAATAAAAACGGTTTATTTAGGGCAGATGATGATGAAAATAAATCTACTTTTTTTTGAGAAAAGGTCATGGTACCTTCTGTGATAGAACTCCTGATCCTCTGATTGCAAAGCAGGCTTCATAACCACTACACTACAGATTCTGGTGGAGATCTGAAGAACTGTTATTATTCCATACAATTCTTATTGACATCTATGCCATGAGAGGTCCCCGAGAGGGCTAGCTAGGGGGTATAGATGGGGGGGTCCCCATGTCGGATGTCGATTTTAAGAAATGGCCATGTCGCATGTCAATGTCGCTTAATAATCGTCATATCCCATGTCCATTTTAAGAATTGCTCATGTCCCCTGTCACTGTCTTTCCTAACCTTGTGTCGCATGTCACTAAGCTCCATGTCGCATGTCAATTTTAAGAAATGGCCATGTCGCTGTGTCGAACTTAGCCATCCACCCCTTTTAGCTACATAGTACCTGGGACTATAGTGGGAGATCGTTGCTTTAATGGGCTATGCTCTTATTGTCTTGATAAGAATCCCTTCAGGCTTATATGGTGCCTCAGCCATCAGCCTTGTTAGCTCATGAAGGAGAGCCTGGGACTCCCAATCTATAGATCCTGGGTTCGGTTCTCAGCCTGGCTTTTAGATGGTCATCCAAAGTCGTCTGCAAAAGTTTGCAAACCTTTTTCCAAACCTTTTTCCAAACCTATTCCAAACGTTTATAAAACGTTTTAAAATGTTCTAACACAAACGTTTGTTTCTGTCAACGTTTTAAACGTTTTAAAACGTTTTATAAACGTTTTTTGCAAACGTTTGTAAACCTCCAGCAAACGTTTTCCAACCGTTAGGAAAACGCTTTGTTGTTAGCTGGGTAGGTCACTGGAAAAACAGGTGACCTTTTTTTGCCCCCTTCCCAAGAGTGTTTAAAATGTTTACCTTTCCCCCTCAAGGGGTCAATGTTTTTAACCTCCCCCCACTGTTGAAAATGAGTACTCCCTCAGTATGTGAGGTACTGTATGCACAGCTGGGAAAAGGACTGAATAAGAATTTCCTGCCTAATGTGTTTGGCTATTGAGGAGGGGTTGACATTACTGTGTAAGTGTTTGTATAGCTGGGTAAGAGAACTGAGTGAGGATATAGACAGATGCCAACGCCCATTGATAGTACCATTGATAGCGTCTCTGCTGTATTTCACAAGGGGGGGCTTGGGCAGTATCCCACGAAGCCGCAGTGAAATACATCAGAGCGGTAACAATTTAGTTGGCATTTGTGTTTATTTAAAGAAAATTTAAACCCATTTCATGAGGGAAAGACAACTTAATACAACTTTTTCTTAGTCCATTGAATACAGCTACATTGTATTCAATGGGGGGCATTGAATACAGCCATTCTAGTACTTAAGTATAGTAAATCTTGTATTTCAAAAAAAAGAAGTAGGCATACTTACAGACAAGGCTTTCTCTAAATCATCAAACCGACTGTCGATCCTGTTCAGACGAGCGTCTTCTTCATTCTGCCGGGGTATTCAGACCTTTCAGTCTAGAGCTTATGTCAGTGTCTCTTTCAACACTTCGGCTCTCCCTCTCAGTCATTCTCTTATCTACTTCATTCAGTCGGGTGTCGATCAGGTCCTGTCGTTGTTTGTAGAGGGGAGCACTGGTCTTGTCCTTCTCGGGTCGTGTTGGTGGCCGTGGAGTCGCTGGAGGCACTGTTCCCCTCTGCATGGACCATGGAGGGGTCCAGCAGACAGGG
>CANHQG010000230.1:0-63440 GCA_947462335.1 Harmothoe impar
TTTCAAGGATTTTGAGACAATTAAACTCTTAAGTATTAAAAACCCCATGAAAATAATTTTATAAGCGCCCAGGGCGCTTATTACGTCGAATACGGTAATACTTTTTGCCCCGTGTGGCTAAAATGTTTGAGTATGACAAAAATGACTGAGCGTGTGAGCGTACTCACAGATGACTCAGGGTTAGGTAACAGAGTGTATGAAGATAAATAATTTGTGCTTCTGTGAAAAGCAATTTGTGCTTCTGTGAAAAGCAATTGTACATGGTCGATTTGTTGTTACTTTTTCATTGGAAATGTATCTTTTTATGTTACCTATGGTATATGTATATCTTCATAAATTCTTATGGTTTTGTGATGGAAAACCTCCTTGGAGGTGTAGTATTTGCAGTAAAACCTCCGAGGGGGCATTTTACTCGCCCCCGGCAACTCTTCCAACACCCATGTGCACTTTGGAGGGCCTCTGGTGTACTTTGGTGGACCTCTGGTGCACTTTGGTGGACCTCTGGTGCGCTTTGGTGGACCTCTGGTGCACTTTGGTGGACCTCTGGTGCGCTTTGGTGGACCTCTATTGTGCTTTGGTGGACCGCTGGTGCACTTTGGTGGACCGCTGGTGCACTTTGGTGCACCTCTGGTGCACCTCTGGTGCACTTTTGACTGATTGATTGATTGATTTGTTTAATTTATCAGGCTCCACATAAAGACACCCATCCCAAGACCAGATTTTTTCAGATAGAATTCAAATGGGATATTTGGATTTAGGGGATGGTCTAACCTTTTAGAAACCGAAAGAATTTTGTAAATATTCAAACTAGAAGTACACCTATGACAAGATGAACAATATTGAATAACCAGAAAGTAAGATACCCAAATCGCCCTAAGTGTTCAGATTAGGGAGATAAAGCCCTATTTGAAATTATATACAGTTTATTTTAGTGTATATGTTGCCATTGAAACTTACATTTAGGCCAGAATGCATCTTTTTCAGCATGAAAAATTGGACAAAACCATTTTTCACCCCAAAAAAATATTGTTTGACATTTTATTTAGATTTTTGCCTTAAATATTGCTCAAATCATATTGAAAAAAGTTAAAGATCATCGAAGTTGAGATGCCCAGCATTTCTGAAATATTGGATGTATGTACACACCGATTAAGATATGCAGAGACAATATGCCATAGATTACTGTCAGAAAAAATTGTGGAATTCTACCAACTTTTAGGCAAACCATAGAGGGTCGAAAATCGGCGGGTAACTCACATAAATGCGTGTACGGTCCTGTACAGTAAACTCGCAATAATGCGTGTACGGTAAAGGAAGGGTTAACGTCCAGACGTAGATCAAGTACCTCACGGGACATCTCAAGTTGGCAAGGAGTCATCCAGAAATAGTGGTAGTCTGCCTTGCAGTAGTAGGACAGATATTTATATGCTGCTTGCCCAATACAGCAGTGACCGCATCTATGGATGATCGAATCTATGAAATGAATGACCGCATAGATCTATGAGGTGAGGGAGAAAACCGCTACCGGGGCACGTCCCCTACTCTTTTCGAAGGATAGCAAGTGTTCTTTTATTTGCCTGGTCCTACATACCTGGGCTAGTACCATAGTAGGCAGGGCCAGACAAACCACGGCCTTTGATATCTCAGACGTGGTTCACTGAGGAGGAATCGCATGCCAGACCACCAGCAAGAAGGCCCGGGCCCGCGCATATGGGCAGCGGTTGTGACTGCTTACGTGACTGCACGAGACCCCTCAAGTTTTGTCGCCTTTTACAAATCCGGTATGCCCATTGACCATTGTGGAAGGCTCCTGATGAAGTTATTCTACTCCTTCATGCCCCCATCATGAAGGTCCACACTATCACTCTGGTGCACTTTGGTGGACCTCTGGTGCACTTTGGTGGAGTTCTGGTGCACTTTGGTGCACCACTGGTGCACTTTGGTGGAGTTCTGGTGCACTTTGGTGGACCTTTGGTGCACTTTGGTGGACCTCTGGTGCACCTGTGGTGCACTTTGGTGGACCTCTGGTGCACTTTGGTGCACCCCTGGTGCACTTTGGTGGACCTCTGGTGCACTTTGGTGGACATCTGGTGCACCTCTGGTGCACTTTGGTGGACCTCTGGTGCACTTTGGTGGACCTGTGTTGCACTTTGGTGGACCTCTGGTGCACTTTATTGCACCCCTGGTGCACTTTGGTGACCCTCTGGTGCACTTTATCACACCCCTGGTGCACTTAAGTGCACCCCTGGTGCACTTTGGTGGGCCTCTGGTGCACTTTGGTGGACCTCTGGTGCACTTTGGTGGACCTCTGGTGCACTTTGGTGGACCTCTGGTGCACTGTAGTGCACCCCTGGTGCATTTTGGTGCACCTTTGGGGACCCTCTGGTGCACTTTGGTGGGCATCTGGTGCACTTTGGTACACCTCTGGTGCACTTTGGTGGACCTCTGGTGCACTGTAGTGCAACCCTGGTGCACTTTGGTGGACCTCTGGTGCACTTTATTGCACCCCTGGTGCACTTTGGTGGGCCTCTGGTGCACTTTGGTGGACCTCTGGTGCACCAGAGGACCCCTGGTGCACTGTAGTGCACCCCTGGTGCATTTTGGGGACCCTCTGGTGCACTTTGGTAGGCCTCTGGTGCACTTTGGTAGACCTCCGGTGCACTTTGGTAGACCTCTGGTGCACTGTAGTGCACCGCTGGTGCACTTTGGTTGACCTCTGGTGCACTTTATTGCACCCCTGGTGCACTTTGGTGCACCCCTGGTGCACTTTGGTGCACCCCTGGTGCACTTTGGTGCACCCCTGGTACACTTTGGTGGACCTCTGGTGCACCAAAGTGCACCAGAGGACCCCTGGTGCACTGTAGTGCACCCCTGGTGCATTTTGGGGACCCTCTGGTGCACTTTGGTAGGCCTCTGGTGTACTTTGGTAGACCTCCGGTGCACTTTGGTATTTTCTGGTGCACTGTAGTGCACCGCTGGTGCACTTTGGTTGACCTCTGGTGCACTTAATTGCACCCCTGGTGCACTTTGGTGCACCCCTGGTGCACTTTGGTGCACCCCTGGTGCACTTTGGTGCACCTCTGGTGCACTTTGGTGCACCCCTGGTGCACTTTGGTGCACCTCTGGTGTACTTTGGTGGACCTCTGGTACACTTTGGTGGACCTCTGGTGCACTTTGGTGGAGTTCTGGTGCACTTTGGTGCACCACTGGTGCACTTTGGTGACCCTCTGGTGCACTTAACCACATCCCTGGTGCACTTTGGTGCACCCCTGGTGCACTTTGGTGACCCTCTGGTGCACTTTGGTGCACTTTGGTGCACCTCTGGTGTACTTTGGTGGACCTCTGGTACACTTTGATGGACCTCTGGTGCACTTTGGTGGAGTTCTGGTGCACTTTGGTGCACCACTGGTGCACCTTGGTGGAGTTCTGGTGCACTTTGGTGGACCTGTGGTGCACTTTGGTGGACCTCTGGTGCACTTTGATGGAGATCTGGTGCACTTTGATGGAGATCTTGTGCACTTTGGTGGACCTCTGGTGCACTTTGGTGGACCTCTGGTGCACTTTGGTGGACCTCTGGTGCACTTTGGTGTACCTCTGGTGCACTTTATCACACCCCTGGTGCACTTTGGTGCACCCCTGGTGCACTTTAGTGGGCCTCTGGTGCACTTTGGTGGGCCTCTGGTGCACTTTGGTGGACCTCTGGTGCACTTTATTGCACCCCTGGTGCACTTTGGTGGACCTCTGGTGTACTTTGGTGCACTGTAGTGCACCCCTGGTGCACTTTGCTGGACCTCTGGTGCACTTTATTGCACCCCTGGTGCACTTTGGTGGACCTCTGGTGCACTTTGGTGCACTGAAGTGCACCCCTGGTGCACTTTGGTGCACCCCTGGTGCACTTTGGTGGGCCTCTAGTGCACTTTGGTACGCCTCTGGTGCACTTTGGTGGGCCTCTGGTGCACTTTGGTGCACTTTGGTGGACCTCTGGTGCACGTTGGTGGACCTCTGGTGCACTTTGGTGGACCTCTGGTGCACTTTGGTGGACCTCTGGTGAACTTTGGTGGACCTCTGGTGCACTATAGTGCACCCCTAGTGCACTTTGGTGCACCCCTGGTGCATTTTGGGGACCCTCTGGTGCACTTTGGTTGGCCTCTGGTGCACTTTGGTTGACCTCTGGTGCACTTTGGTGGACCTCTGGTGCACTGTAGTGCACCGCTGGTGCACTTTGGTTGACCTCTGGTGCACTTTATTGCACCCCTGGTGCACTTTGGTGACCCTCTGGTACTTTACCACACCCCTGGTGCACTTTGGTGCACCCCTGGTGCACTTTGGTTGACCTCTGGTGCACTGTAGTGCACCGCTGGTGCACTTTGGTTGACCTCTGGTGCACTTTATTGCACCCCTGGTGCACTTTGGTGACCCTCTGGTGCACTTTACCACACCCCTGGTGCACTTTGGTGCACTTTGGTGCACCCCTGGTGCACTTTGGTTGACCCTCTGGTGCACTTTGGTGCACCCCTGGTGCACTTTGGTGCACCTCTGGTGTACTTTGATGGACCTCTGGATCACTTTGGTGGACCTCTGGTGCACTTTGGGGACCCTCTGGTGCACTTTGTTGGACCTCTGGTGCACTTTGGTGCACCTCTGGTGCACTTTGGTGCACCCCTGGTGCATTTTGGGGACCCTCTGCTGCACTTTGGTGGGCCTCTGGTGCACCTCCGGTGCACTTTGGTGGACCTCTGGTGCACTGTAGTGCACCGCTGGTGCACTTTGGTTGACCTCTGGTGCACTTTATTGCACCCCTGGTGCACATTGGTGACCTTCTGGTGCACTTTACCACACCCCTGGTGCACTTTGGTGCACCCCTGGTGCACTTTGGTGACCCTCGGGTGCACTTTGGTGCACCCCTGGTGCACTTTGGTGGGCCTCTGGTGCACTTTGGTGCACCTCTTGTGTACTTTGGTGGACCTCTGGTACACTTTGGTGGACCTCTGGTGCACTTTGCGGACCCTCTTGTGCACTTTGGTGGACCTCTGGTGTACTTTGGTGCACTTCTGGTGCACTTTGGTTGACCTCTGGTGCACTTTGGTGGACCTCTGGTGCACTTTAGTGGACCTCTTGTGCACTGTAGTGCACCCCTGGTGCACTTCGGTGCACCCCTCGTGCACTTTGGGGACCCTCTGGTGCACTTCGGTGGGCCTCTGGTGCACTTTGGTACACTCCTGGTGCACTTTGGTGGACCTCTGGCACGCTTTGGTAGACCTCTGGTGCACTTTGGTGGAGTTCTGGTGCACTTTGGTGCACCTCTGGTGCACTTTGGTGCGCCTCTGGTGCACTTTGGTGCGCCTCTGGTGCCATTTGGTGCACCTCTGGTGCACTTGAGTGGACCTCTGGTGCGCTTTGGTGGACCTCTGGTGCACTTTGGTGGAGTTCTGGTGCACTTTGGTGGACCTCTGGTGCACTTTGGTGGACCTCTGGTGCACTTTGGTGGACCTCTGGTGCACTTTGGTGGATCTCTGGTGCACCTGTGGTGCACTTTGGTGTCACCCCTGGCGACATTTCTCTTACCCCTGGCGCCTTTCTCCTTACCCCTGGCGACATTTCTGTCACCATGTATCTGGTGCTGGCGGTATAATATGCCCAGTTTTTGCCCGGTTTTGGGGGTAGAAGAGAGAAATAGGAGCAGAATGGTGGAAAATTCCATTTCTATCTTGCATCCAAAAAGTTAATGCCTTGGAGCCTATGGAGGCCCATGGAGGTGGTAGCTTTTTTTTCCTACATTTACATAATAGCGAAAGAGAGAAATAAATTCGTAAAGATCGCAGTTCAATTTAGTCAAGAAAAATTTAGATTTTTAGAAAAAATTTTGCGCTAGATGCTGTCCCCCGACCTTGCCTGTCTCATGTTTTTGTCGACTTTTGTCTATGTCGGACGATAACCAAAATATAAAGATTCTCCTATGTCACAAAATTGTCTTAAAACGCAAAATTAGTAGGTGTATATTACTCAGGGTTAATACCCTGAGTCAATAACTTAATTTCCCTATCAAAAATAATTTGTTATGTTTAGCGAGTGAAACTAAGACGATCATGGGTGAGGGTTGTAATGTCCATAAACTATGTCCATAAACTACCATTTACCTGTAGGAACTGTCAAGTGTCATTTTAAAAAGAAGAAATAAGTAGAATAAAAAACTTTGTTAAGTATAGTCCACAATTTACTGACAATCAGTATGTTGCTTTATACTTTTAATAGTCTTTTAGCGTGGCTATTTATAAGTGCATAAAATGGTCGTATATCCCGATATTGTGAGTTCGGAGCTGAACTATGTTCTAACCAATTCTTAACTATAATTAGTTGGAACATATTACAGCTCTTTAAAAGCGGTTAATATGCTTGTTTAGTTATCTCACGTAACCAGTGGTGGCCGTGATAAGATTGCACTCGTGCACTTGTCACATCCAGCAAAAGCTTACATACATTAAGTGCCATTGTGGTGTTTTAGGTTGACATCACCACCTCATGTGTCGAGTACTCACCTTGTTCTGTTGGTCTTCGATTTGACCTTGGGGTTCTTCAAGGTCGGTGATGATGAGTTTCTCGGCCGCCTTAGACGAGCTGACGATAACGGCAGGATCAGACGTCTTCTTCTTGGGCGTCTTCTTGGCCGAGATCTCCAGAGAATTCATGATGCTCAAAAACTCATCGCTCTGTCCATGTATAGCGTCCTGAAGTGTAAACAGATATATTCATCATCACTCATCTGGTGTATGTGCCTACATTTTCGTTTACAAAAAGATTGAACAATTATCAAGTCTAACTAATTATGAATCTTGTTTAACGACCGTAGTGTTAACGCCTTCATGCATTATGCCCTTGGTCGTCATGATGCATGAATGCAACCCTGACGAGTAACTCGCCAGTGCTGCATTCAAGCATCATGTCGACCCTGCAGAGACACTCCCAAATGGTCGGCATGATGCACCAATGCAGCACTGGTGAGTTACTCGCCAGTGATGCATTGGTGCATTATGACGACAACGGACAAATGTCATCTTTTAATGACATGCCTTTCTGAAAGAGTTAATACCCAGATACAATGACCACGACTAACTTACCTCATCCTTAGACTGCTTCTTGTGTCCGTCCTTCCCCCCCTGACTGGGGGTGTTCTGCTGTACGGGTGCCACAGGCAGTTTACCGAGTGCTAGCGCCGCCTCAGCTAGTGAGGGGGGTGCGGCCCCCTGGGGCGCCTGCCGCTTCTGGGAACTACTCTCAGCGCGCTGTTTGGGCTGCGACCGGCTCTGGTTCGCAGCATTGCGCTGGGCGTTGTTCTGGTTGTTGCGTTGTGAGTTGTTCTGGTTGGAGTTGCGTGGTGAGGCATTGTTCGGTTGGGAGCCATCAGCGGCGGCCGGTCCCGCTGTATTACCCTGAAGTTGCCACTGGTGCACTTTGGTGGAGTTCTGGTGCACTTTGGTGGACCTTTGGTGCACTTTGGTGGACCTCTGGTGCACCTGTGGTGCACTTTGGTGGACCTCTGGTGCACTTTGGTGCACCCCTGGTGCACTTTGGTGGACCTCTGGTGCACTTTGGTGGACATCTGGTGCACCTCTGGTGCACTTTGGTGGACCTCTGGTGCACTTTGGTGGACCTGTGTTGCACTTTGGTGGACCTCTGGTGCACTTTATTGCACCCCTGGTGCACTTTGGTGACCCTCTGGTGCACTTTATCACACCCCTGGTGCACTTAAGTGCACCCCTGGTGCACTTTGGTGGGCCTCTGGTGCACTTTGGTGGACCTCTGGTGCACTTTGGTGGACCTCTGGTGCACTTTGGTGGACCTCTGGTGCACTGTAGTGCACCCCTGGTGCATTTTGGTGCACCTTTGGGGACCCTCTGGTGCACTTTGGTGGGCATCTGGTGCACTTTGGTACACCTCTGGTGCACTTTGGTGGACCTCTGGTGCACTGTAGTGCAACCCTGGTGCACTTTGGTGGACCTCTGGTGCACTTTATTGCACCCCTGGTGCACTTTGGTGGGCCTCTGGTGCACTTTGGTGGACCTCTGGTGCACCAGAGGACCCCTGGTGCACTGTAGTGCACCCCTGGTGCATTTTGGGGACCCTCTGGTGCACTTTGGTAGGCCTCTGGTGCACTTTGGTAGACCTCCGGTGCACTTTGGTAGACCTCTGGTGCACTGTAGTGCACCGCTGGTGCACTTTGGTTGACCTCTGGTGCACTTTATTGCACCCCTGGTGCACTTTGGTGCACCCCTGGTGCACTTTGGTGCACCCCTGGTGCACTTTGGTGCACCCCTGGTACACTTTGGTGGACCTCTGGTGCACCAAAGTGCACCAGAGGACCCCTGGTGCACTGTAGTGCACCCCTGGTGCATTTTGGGGACCCTCTGGTGCACTTTGGTAGGCCTCTGGTGTACTTTGGTAGACCTCCGGTGCACTTTGGTATTTTCTGGTGCACTGTAGTGCACCGCTGGTGCACTTTGGTTGACCTCTGGTGCACTTAATTGCACCCCTGGTGCACTTTGGTGCACCCCTGGTGCACTTTGGTGCACCCCTGGTGCACTTTGGTGCACCTCTGGTGCACTTTGGTGCACCCCTGGTGCACTTTGGTGCACCTCTGGTGTACTTTGGTGGACCTCTGGTACACTTTGGTGGACCTCTGGTGCACTTTGGTGGAGTTCTGGTGCACTTTGGTGCACCACTGGTGCACTTTGGTGACCCTCTGGTGCACTTAACCACATCCCTGGTGCACTTTGGTGCACCCCTGGTGCACTTTGGTGACCCTCTGGTGCACTTTGGTGCACTTTGGTGCACCTCTGGTGTACTTTGGTGGACCTCTGGTACACTTTGATGGACCTCTGGTGCACTTTGGTGGAGTTCTGGTGCACTTTGGTGCACCACTGGTGCACCTTGGTGGAGTTCTGGTGCACTTTGGTGGACCTGTGGTGCACTTTGGTGGACCTCTGGTGCACTTTGATGGAGATCTGGTGCACTTTGATGGAGATCTTGTGCACTTTGGTGGACCTCTGGTGCACTTTGGTGGACCTCTGGTGCACTTTGGTGGACCTCTGGTGCACTTTGGTGTACCTCTGGTGCACTTTATCACACCCCTGGTGCACTTTGGTGCACCCCTGGTGCACTTTAGTGGGCCTCTGGTGCACTTTGGTGGGCCTCTGGTGCACTTTGGTGGACCTCTGGTGCACTTTATTGCACCCCTGGTGCACTTTGGTGGACCTCTGGTGTACTTTGGTGCACTGTAGTGCACCCCTGGTGCACTTTGCTGGACCTCTGGTGCACTTTATTGCACCCCTGGTGCACTTTGGTGGACCTCTGGTGCACTTTGGTGCACTGAAGTGCACCCCTGGTGCACTTTGGTGCACCCCTGGTGCACTTTGGTGGGCCTCTAGTGCACTTTGGTACGCCTCTGGTGCACTTTGGTGGGCCTCTGGTGCACTTTGGTGCACTTTGGTGGACCTCTGGTGCACGTTGGTGGACCTCTGGTGCACTTTGGTGGACCTCTGGTGCACTTTGGTGGACCTCTGGTGAACTTTGGTGGACCTCTGGTGCACTATAGTGCACCCCTAGTGCACTTTGGTGCACCCCTGGTGCATTTTGGGGACCCTCTGGTGCACTTTGGTTGGCCTCTGGTGCACTTTGGTTGACCTCTGGTGCACTTTGGTGGACCTCTGGTGCACTGTAGTGCACCGCTGGTGCACTTTGGTTGACCTCTGGTGCACTTTATTGCACCCCTG
The DNA here is from genome assembly GCA_947462335.1 of Harmothoe impar. Taxonomy (NCBI): domain Eukaryota; kingdom Metazoa; phylum Annelida; class Polychaeta; order Phyllodocida; family Polynoidae; genus Harmothoe; species Harmothoe impar. The sequence continues at coordinate 9,768 of CANHQG010000230.1, forward strand.
GTGCACTTTGGTGACCCTCTGGTACTTTACCACACCCCTGGTGCACTTTGGTGCACCCCTGGTGCACTTTGGTTGACCTCTGGTGCACTGTAGTGCACCGCTGGTGCACTTTGGTTGACCTCTGGTGCACTTTATTGCACCCCTGGTGCACTTTGGTGACCCTCTGGTGCACTTTACCACACCCCTGGTGCACTTTGGTGCACTTTGGTGCACCCCTGGTGCACTTTGGTTGACCCTCTGGTGCACTTTGGTGCACCCCTGGTGCACTTTGGTGCACCTCTGGTGTACTTTGATGGACCTCTGGATCACTTTGGTGGACCTCTGGTGCACTTTGGGGACCCTCTGGTGCACTTTGTTGGACCTCTGGTGCACTTTGGTGCACCTCTGGTGCACTTTGGTGCACCCCTGGTGCATTTTGGGGACCCTCTGCTGCACTTTGGTGGGCCTCTGGTGCACCTCCGGTGCACTTTGGTGGACCTCTGGTGCACTGTAGTGCACCGCTGGTGCACTTTGGTTGACCTCTGGTGCACTTTATTGCACCCCTGGTGCACATTGGTGACCTTCTGGTGCACTTTACCACACCCCTGGTGCACTTTGGTGCACCCCTGGTGCACTTTGGTGACCCTCGGGTGCACTTTGGTGCACCCCTGGTGCACTTTGGTGGGCCTCTGGTGCACTTTGGTGCACCTCTTGTGTACTTTGGTGGACCTCTGGTACACTTTGGTGGACCTCTGGTGCACTTTGCGGACCCTCTTGTGCACTTTGGTGGACCTCTGGTGTACTTTGGTGCACTTCTGGTGCACTTTGGTTGACCTCTGGTGCACTTTGGTGGACCTCTGGTGCACTTTAGTGGACCTCTTGTGCACTGTAGTGCACCCCTGGTGCACTTCGGTGCACCCCTCGTGCACTTTGGGGACCCTCTGGTGCACTTCGGTGGGCCTCTGGTGCACTTTGGTACACTCCTGGTGCACTTTGGTGGACCTCTGGCACGCTTTGGTAGACCTCTGGTGCACTTTGGTGGAGTTCTGGTGCACTTTGGTGCACCTCTGGTGCACTTTGGTGCGCCTCTGGTGCACTTTGGTGCGCCTCTGGTGCCATTTGGTGCACCTCTGGTGCACTTGAGTGGACCTCTGGTGCGCTTTGGTGGACCTCTGGTGCACTTTGGTGGAGTTCTGGTGCACTTTGGTGGACCTCTGGTGCACTTTGGTGGACCTCTGGTGCACTTTGGTGGACCTCTGGTGCACTTTGGTGGATCTCTGGTGCACCTGTGGTGCACTTTGGTGTCACCCCTGGCGACATTTCTCTTACCCCTGGCGCCTTTCTCCTTACCCCTGGCGACATTTCTGTCACCATGTATCTGGTGCTGGCGGTATAATATGCCCAGTTTTTGCCCGGTTTTGGGGGTAGAAGAGAGAAATAGGAGCAGAATGGTGGAAAATTCCATTTCTATCTTGCATCCAAAAAGTTAATGCCTTGGAGCCTATGGAGGCCCATGGAGGTGGTAGCTTTTTTTTCCTACATTTACATAATAGCGAAAGAGAGAAATAAATTCGTAAAGATCGCAGTTCAATTTAGTCAAGAAAAATTTAGATTTTTAGAAAAAATTTTGCGCTAGATGCTGTCCCCCGACCTTGCCTGTCTCATGTTTTTGTCGACTTTTGTCTATGTCGGACGATAACCAAAATATAAAGATTCTCCTATGTCACAAAATTGTCTTAAAACGCAAAATTAGTAGGTGTATATTACTCAGGGTTAATACCCTGAGTCAATAACTTAATTTCCCTATCAAAAATAATTTGTTATGTTTAGCGAGTGAAACTAAGACGATCATGGGTGAGGGTTGTAATGTCCATAAACTATGTCCATAAACTACCATTTACCTGTAGGAACTGTCAAGTGTCATTTTAAAAAGAAGAAATAAGTAGAATAAAAAACTTTGTTAAGTATAGTCCACAATTTACTGACAATCAGTATGTTGCTTTATACTTTTAATAGTCTTTTAGCGTGGCTATTTATAAGTGCATAAAATGGTCGTATATCCCGATATTGTGAGTTCGGAGCTGAACTATGTTCTAACCAATTCTTAACTATAATTAGTTGGAACATATTACAGCTCTTTAAAAGCGGTTAATATGCTTGTTTAGTTATCTCACGTAACCAGTGGTGGCCGTGATAAGATTGCACTCGTGCACTTGTCACATCCAGCAAAAGCTTACATACATTAAGTGCCATTGTGGTGTTTTAGGTTGACATCACCACCTCATGTGTCGAGTACTCACCTTGTTCTGTTGGTCTTCGATTTGACCTTGGGGTTCTTCAAGGTCGGTGATGATGAGTTTCTCGGCCGCCTTAGACGAGCTGACGATAACGGCAGGATCAGACGTCTTCTTCTTGGGCGTCTTCTTGGCCGAGATCTCCAGAGAATTCATGATGCTCAAAAACTCATCGCTCTGTCCATGTATAGCGTCCTGAAGTGTAAACAGATATATTCATCATCACTCATCTGGTGTATGTGCCTACATTTTCGTTTACAAAAAGATTGAACAATTATCAAGTCTAACTAATTATGAATCTTGTTTAACGACCGTAGTGTTAACGCCTTCATGCATTATGCCCTTGGTCGTCATGATGCATGAATGCAACCCTGACGAGTAACTCGCCAGTGCTGCATTCAAGCATCATGTCGACCCTGCAGAGACACTCCCAAATGGTCGGCATGATGCACCAATGCAGCACTGGTGAGTTACTCGCCAGTGATGCATTGGTGCATTATGACGACAACGGACAAATGTCATCTTTTAATGACATGCCTTTCTGAAAGAGTTAATACCCAGATACAATGACCACGACTAACTTACCTCATCCTTAGACTGCTTCTTGTGTCCGTCCTTCCCCCCCTGACTGGGGGTGTTCTGCTGTACGGGTGCCACAGGCAGTTTACCGAGTGCTAGCGCCGCCTCAGCTAGTGAGGGGGGTGCGGCCCCCTGGGGCGCCTGCCGCTTCTGGGAACTACTCTCAGCGCGCTGTTTGGGCTGCGACCGGCTCTGGTTCGCAGCATTGCGCTGGGCGTTGTTCTGGTTGTTGCGTTGTGAGTTGTTCTGGTTGGAGTTGCGTGGTGAGGCATTGTTCGGTTGGGAGCCATCAGCGGCGGCCGGTCCCGCTGTATTACCCTGAAGTTGCTGCCAGAAGTTGGCGTGGTTATCGTCATCCTGACAAGGAGACACTTTACATCTTTAATAGCGTACATATAGAAAAAGTAATATTCATATTCAGCAAGAATAGCCTGGCCGGACAAGCAGATCACACTCCCTTAAAAGGTCTTACAGTTTGTCCTTTAATACAATTATGTTACTAGCAGGCAGTATAGCAGAGCTCACAAACGTAGTGCCGGTGAGGAACTCACTGACACTGCATTTATGCGTTGGACTTATTCAAAGGTACGTTAAACAATCAAAGTGTATCAACCCTGTTGAATAGTCAATTTAATAACATTTTGTTTGCGATATCAACACATTGGCTGGATGTTGTCTCCGAATATATACCAATTTTTACTTGAGATTGGACATTTATTATGTTGCCTACATAGAGTAAAACTTTACAGAAGGAGACGTTCCTCATGACATGACACTTATTGCTTTTAACGCTTGTTAAAAGGGCAACATAGTTCTTGAATGCACTATGTCCCATGTCTACTTGACAGCTGGCACTGCAGCAGATGTCAATGTGACACACCACCATGACTCACCTGGTGCTGGCCCTTCACATTACGGCCCCCGTTGCTGTACTTGGAGCTGCCGGCCTGTGAGTAGGACACGTCCTGCGACGTGTAGCCCGTAGACTGCGGCTTCACCACCGCCATGGGTTTGGTCGGGTACCCCGCCTTGGCCTGCTCCTTAGATATGTTTATCTGTCTCTCGAAGAACAACGATTAATCTTCATACTTATATAAATGGTAAGTACTCGATTAATCTTATATTCTTCTTCGCGACAGAAAACATTCTGCTGGACACAGGAGACTTCAAAGTTCAGCTAGATTCACTGCTTATTTCCCATAATGTTACTCTCCCATAAAGGACTGTAACTTCTCATATAGGATAACAGAAAATAGATACTTTATTTCACCTAAAGGTGATGTTCTATTGCCTTGTGATATGGTTTTGACTAGGTTGCATGACATTTTGCTATATAGCAAAGAAGGCATAACTGCCATACATTTCACCACAGCTGTGGCAGTGTAATTGTCCATCATAGGAAAAGTTTTATCACATACAGATACTGCTGCCTCTAGTAAGGCTTATGACTATGATCAGCCAATAGAGTTCATACAAACTATCGTTACGGCAAAAGGGCCAAAATTCTCCCCTTTTGAGGTGTGTCTTTTCCCCCAAAAAGGCTCTGAAAATTTTGTTCCCAGCTACTCGATAGAGTCCTCCAGGAGGATCCTGGCTAGCGTCTTGGGAGGCTTGGGGTTCTCGATAGGCTTGTTGTAGTGCTTAGCCATGGTCTTGGCACCTTTCCAAGACCCATGTCTAAGCAAAACAGCAGTCGATACACCGAGTCTCCCTCCCGCAGAGGTGCTGGCACCCCTGGTGGAGTGAGCTCGGTATACCCTGGTGTCCACCCCAGCTGCGGAAAGCACCGCAAGGACCCATCTCTTTGATGAGTCCTGCCCAATCTCGCCAAATGGCTTGCGGAAGGACAAGAAGAGCGAGTGTTTCCTTCGCCCTTCCTTGTCCAACCTGACTGGCTCCGTGACCCGCACGTAACGTTTCAGGGCACAGACGACGCACAGAGTCTCCTCCTCGTGGAACGGTTCCAGGACCAGTTCTTTGAGGGGTTCCCCCCGTACGCGCTGTTTTCATCAGACCCTTCAGAATGAAGCGCGCAGACCCCGAATCCAGCCAAGTCAGATTGCGGAGATCAAGCGCTGGGATGACCTGGCCTCTTTGGCCCGACACCAGCAGAATCAGCATCGTTAGCTTGAACCCCAAGAACTGGGTGGACAAGCCTTCAAGCACCCCAACGCTGGAACATGCTGAACACCAGCCTAATATCCCAGAACTTGTTATATCTGGGAGAAGGAGGATTCCTTCTATAGGCGGTGCGGACGGCCCTGCACACCCAATACTGGGTCCCATGGTCTTCCCGTTGTCAAGGTTTTTCACTAAAACCTACAACACACATCTGGCAGCGTTAACAGTGCCAAAAGCCCTGCCCTTTTCCGAAAGCAAGCGGTGGAAACGACAAACCTCCAAAGTCGTGTTTGACAGCTGCAACGTGTACGTCATGATTGACAGCTGCAACGTGTACAACGTGGTTGACAGCTGCAACGTGTCGGCATGTTTGACAGCTGCAAGGTTTATGACGTGTTTAACAGCTGCAACATCTACATCGTTATAGACAGATGCAACATCCTGGTTGACGGCTGCAACTTCTAAGACGTGATTGACAGCTGCAACGTCTAAGACGTGATTGACAGCTGCATCGTGTACGTCGTGATTGACAGCTGACGTGTTTACAATATAAATGTCATCTGCAACGTCTACTACTTGATTGACATCACATGTTTGCCGGGGGATTGACAGCTGCAACGTCTAGGACGTTATTGCCAGATGCAATGTCTACGACATGGTTGACATCTGTAATGTCTATGACATGGTTGACATCTGCAACATCTTCTACGTGATTGACAGCTGCAACGTGTATAACATGATTGGCAGCTGCAACGTGTACGATGTGATTGACACCTGCATCATGTATGACGTGATAGACCGCTGCAACGTGTACGACATGTTTGACAGCTGCAAGTTCTACGTGTTTGACAGCTGCAACGTCTACGACGTGATTGTCAGCTGTAATATCTACGCCATAGAATGTCGTCTGCAATATCTACAACATGATTGACAGCTTCAATGTCTGCCACGTAATTTTCAGCTGTAGCGTTTACAACATGAGAGAGAGCTGCATCATCAACAAATGTGATTCACAGCTGCTATATTTACCACGTGATTGACATCTGCAACATGTGCGACTTACAGCTGCAACGTCTACAACATGATTGGCAGTTGCAATAGCTACTACCTGAGTGTCACCTATATCATCTACAACATAATTTACAGCTGCAACTTGCTTGACAGCTGCAAATGTCTTTATCGTGAGTGATAGCGGTAAAGTCTACAACATGATTGTCAGCTGCAACGTCTATGACGTGATTGACAGCTGCAATGTCTACAATGTAATTGACACCTGCAACATCTGCGACTTGCTTGACAGGTGCAAACGTCTACTTCATGAATGACAGCGGCAACGTCTACAACATGATTGACAGCTGCAACTGAATGGTACCCCAAAACAAAGAGGTACAAAACCCTAACCAGGTAAAGTGCACTCAAGTATCCACAACTCTTAAGTGATCCAAAATTGTGGGTCTTTTCGGAAACTAGTCCAAACCAAAAACAAAAGCGGACAGCGGCTGCGTCTGTGACGTGGATGAGGGCTTAGACAATTGGGTACTTAAGAGTATATTGTCAACTGTAACATCTACGACGTGATGGGCAGCTGCAACGTCTACGACCTGATTGCCAGCTGCAACGTCTACGACCTGATTGTCAGCTGCAACGTCTACAACCTGATGGCCAGCTGCAACGTCTACGGCCTGATTGTCAGCTGCAACGTCTAAGACGTGATTGACAGCTGCACCTTCTACGACGTGATTGTCAGCGGCAACATCTACGACGTGATTGACAGCTGCAACGTCTACGACGATTTGACATGCAATCGTCTATGACGTGATTGACAGCTGCTATGTCTACGACATGATTGACAGCTGTAACGTCTACAACGTGATTGACAGCTGCAAATTCTACAACATAATTTACAGCTGCAACGTCTACGACGTGATTGACAGCTGCAAAGTCTACAACGTGAATGACAGCTGCAACGTCTACGACGTGATTGACAGCTGCAACGTCTACGCCTTGAAAGACAGCTGCAACGTCTACGACGTGATTGACAGCTGCAACGTCTACGACTTGAAAGACAGCTGCAACGTCTACGACGTGATTGACAGCTGCAACGTCTACGACTTGAAAGACAGCTGCAACGTCTATGACCTTATTGACAGCTGCAACGTCTACAGCGTGATTGGCAGCTGCAACGTCTACAACGTGATTGACAGCTGCAACATCTACAACGTGATTGACAGCTGTAACGTCTACAACGTGCGCACCAGCGGCTACAGCTCTCTTGAGCGCCAGCGACTATGTATTTTATGTGAGCTCCAGCGGCTACGCCTCAGACGTGAGCGCCAGCAGCTACATCTGCGAAGTCCTAGAAGAACATAGTCTTAATGTGCGCCAGCTGATATCGAGGCCAGCATCTATGCCTCCAACATGAGCGCCAGCAGCTATGTCTGCGACATCCCTAACATAGACTGGATGTGCGCCAGCTAGTATCAAGCGTCAGTGGCTAGATCTAGGGCATGATTGGCATCAACAATAACGCCATCAATGTGAGCATCATTAACGTGAGACCATTAATGTGAGCAACAGCTGCCACATCTGGGATGCGAGCAACATTGCCTGCTTCTGGGACGCGAGCGCCAGCGGCCACGTCTGGAACGAGAGCGCCAGCGGCCACGTCTGGGATGCGAGCTGCTATGTCTACTACATGATTGACAGCTGCAACGTCTACGACGTGATTGACAGCTGCAAAGTCTACAACTTGATTGACAGCTGCAACGCCTACAACGTGATTGACTGCTGCAAAGCCTACAATGTGATTGACAGCTGCAACGTCTACAACGTGAGTGACAGCTTCAACGTCTACGACGTAATGGACAGCTGCAGCATCTACGACGTGTTTAACCGCTGCAACGTCTACGATGTGAGAGCCAGCTGCAACATCTACAACGTGATTGAAAGCTGTAACATCTACAACGTGATTGACAGCTGCAACGTTTACAACATGATTGACATCTGCAACGTTTACAACGTGATTGACATCTGCAACGTCTACGACGTGATTGGCAGCTGCAACGTCTACGACGTGAAAGACAGCTGCAACGTCTATGACCTTATTGACAGCTGCAACGTCTTCAACGTGATTGGCAGCTGCAAGTTCTACAACGTGATTGACAGCTGCAACGTCTACAACGTGATTGACAGCTGCAACGTCTACAACGTGCGCACCAGCGGCTACAACTCTCTTGAGCGACAGCGGCTATGTCTGCGACATCCCTAATATAGACTGAATGTGCGCCAGCTAGTATCAAGCGTCAGCGGCTAGGTCTAGGGCATGATTGGCATCAACAAGACCGCCATCATTGTGATCATCATTAACGTGAGACCATTAATGTGATCAACATCGCCTACGTCTGGGATGCGAGCAACATCGCCTACGTCAGGGATGCGAGCGCCAGCGGCCACGTCTGGGACGCGAGCGCCAGCGGCCACATCTGGAACGAGAGCGCCAGCGGCCACGTCTGGGACGCGAGCGCCAGTGGCCACGTCTGGGACGCTAGCGCCAGCGGCCACGTCTGCGACGCCAGCGTCTCCTACATGAGGATCAGCTGCAACGTCTACGCCGTGATTGACAGCTGCAACGTCTACGCCGTGATTGACAGCAGCAACGTTTATGCCGTGATTGACAGCTACAACATCTATGTCGTGATTGACAGCAGCAACGTCTATGACGTGATTGACAGCGACAACATCTATGACGTGATTGACAGCCGCAACGTCTATGATGTGATTGTCAGAAGCAACGTCTAGAACAAGATTGACAGCTGTCACGTCTACGCCGTGATTGACAGAGGCAACATCTATGACGTGACTGACAGCGGCGTCTGTGACGTGAAACCCAAGGAATTTTTGGGCATAAGGTGTGGGTCTTTTTGGAAACTAGTCCAAACCCAAGGTACCTCCACATGAGTTAAGTCATCTTGATGTTCAAATCAAAGAGACATGTGTGCTAATAGTGTTTTAAGGTGGGGATTAAAACACAAGGCCAAAGAAATTTTCGGCATAAGGTATAGGTATTTTGTGTTACCAGTCACAAACCCTAAGCACATAAATGAGACCCTATAAAAGGTGGACCAGTTAAGTCTCTTTGTGTTTTCATTTCACAACAACACAAACTTCTTAAATGCCTAACTCAAGGAATTTTTCGGCATAAGGTATGGGTAAACTTGTGTATTCAACACAAGCACTCAGTGTGGATCTGTGTCAACACAACTGAGTTATTTAATGCCTCAAAGAATTTTTGGGCATAAGGTATATGTCTTGGTAAGGACTGGTCCAAACATGTACAAAGTACAACAAGACACACCTGACACTGACTTGACAGTTCACCTCACTCAAGTCTGTATGAGTGGAGAACAACCTCAAATGTCATTCTTCTATAACTGAGTTATAAGAGAATAACTGAGGTGTCAACTACAAAGTAGCAAGCAAAGCTTTAAGTGTCTTGACTTCAACCAATATCTAGAGTCTGCCAAGCTGTTATGACAGGTAGTAGTTGATATTATTCTGTCTTTGACCATGCATAAGACAGTGGTAAGTCCTTCCTGGTTCTTTATTTTAAAAGTGTATTCACTAATAAAACAGAGATCTACAGTGTATAATAGGATAAATTTCTATCTCTGCAGATATGAGTTTATCCCATCACAATTTTATTCCTTATGAAGGCTCGTTTCGCTATTGAAACATTCCTCAACAAATGAAGCAGCAGTACTGCACTGTGAGCCAACATAACAAATAAAAAGCCAACATAAATCAGTGACTCAGTCAGAAATCCAAGATGGATGACTGGTCTTGCTGAATCATGCCAGCCCCTAGCAGCAACTAAGCTCTACACAATCTAAACTCCAATTTTCCACTATAACTGGATGACAAAATCCATATTATTGTGAAAACTGAACTATAATTGCACATTTGAGAAATTAGAAACATGTGGATGACCATTCATCCCAATTTCCGAAAATCCCCAATTTTCGCCCACCGGCGGATTTTCGGTCACATTTTCGGTCACATTTTCGGCAATCTGAAGGAAAATTTTCAATATCAAAGGTTAGATATTTCTCAACTGTGCAAATATGTGTAAAATACATCATATAGAAAGTTCCTTACCTGTAAGTTTCCTCCAAATATGTTGTTTAATCGCTGCTGTGTGGGCACCCTTCTTCTCCACTCGGGTTTGGCGCTAAATCTGACTACCGGAAGTGACGTAGCCTCTCCTGTGTCCAGCAGAATGTTTTCTGTCGCGAAGAAGAACTTTGACTATACCTCAACGCAAGTCCCCCGACGAAGGGTTCGTCAAAGATGACGTCGTACACGGTATCCAGCACCTTTTCTGCAGGGTGGATGCCGACGACGGTGCCACAGAGACCGAGGGGCACGGAGAAGCCGTCGCGAGCGTTCACCACCCGGTCGTACAGCTCCACCTCCACAGACACGTCCGGCACCAGGTTCACCTGCGCTGCTAGCGGCTGCACGTAACGGGAAAAGGGATATTTATGTGAAAGTGAAACTTTGCATATCATTTGATAGTGAAATACTAGTGAAAAAGTAGAAGAGTTCATACAGAAGTAAGATATGTGGTACCTCTCCCTGAAAAGGTCACACTGGTGCATTAAGATTTACCGTAAATTCCCGCGTACTACCCGCGGGTTGTACGCGAACCAAACACAGCTTTCATTTGATACCAAACATGCCTATATAGGGTGCGGGTAATACGAGGGTTTTTATTATTATAGAACAGTACTAAAATATACATTTTTAGATCCAGAAACGGGTTATAGGAACATGCAACTTTTTTTTGTAGTTTTTCCCTGACAAAATGTTATTTTCCCTGACATTTTCAGAAAAATTTATATCATTTTCCCTGACATTTTGCCAAAAAATCTGAAATTCCCTGACATTTCCCTGACCTGGAACGAAAAAAAAATGTCCCTGACATTTTCCCTGACAGTGGCAACCCTGCTACTTTTATAGTATTGTGCTATACCTATTACTGGCAAAAACCCTTGTACACATGTAGCCGCCTCCCGTATGGGTATGTTTGGTGCAGAGATGCCACTCAATCGTCAACAAAATGTAGGAAATCTTGCAATTTTCTGTAGGAAATTGACATAATTCGATCTAATAAATTCCAGCTAAAAAGCAGGAATTCATGCAAAAGTAGGAAAAGTGGCACCTCTGTTGGTGTCAATTTAAAGCCGACTCTCGACTAGGCAATCTGCGGCTTCTATGCGAGAATGCACTACAATGCACTAACATGGTTAACGTAAAGGAGGCCAAGAGACACGTACCCTGTAGAGGAGATGGGGGCGGACCTGCATCTTGGTGTGCTTCTTACGTTTACGGTTCACCTCGTTGTTGCGGTCGATTTCCTTCTCTATCGCGGCCACGACCTGCTCGTCCAGCACCAGGCTCCCGCACTGTGAGGGCGGCACCTTCATACACGGCAACTCCTTCAGCCACTTGGTGAGGGCCTTCAGGCGGTCCTCAGTCCTGGAACATGAGACATGTGAGTTATAAGCCACTTGGTGAGGGCCTTCAGGCGGTCCTCAGTTCTGTAATATGAGACATGTGAGTTATAAGCCACTTGGTGAGGGCCTTCAGGCGGTCCTCAGTTCTGTAAAAGGAGACATGTGAGTTATAAGCCACTTGGTGAGGGCTTTCAGGCTGTCCTCAGTTCTGTAACATGAGACATGTGAGTTATAAGCCACTTAGTGAGGGCCTTCAGGCGGTCCTCAGTCCTGGAACAGGAGACATGTGAGTTATAAGCCACTTGGTGAGGGCCTTCAGGCGGTCCTCAGTCCTGGAACACGAGACATGTTTGTTATAAGCCACTTGGTGAGGGCCTTCAGGCGGTCCTCAGTCCTGGAACATGAGACATGTGAGTTATAAGCCACTTGGTGAGGGCCTTCAGGTGGTCCTCAGTCCTAGAACACGAGACATGTGAGTTATAAGCCACTTGGTGAGGGCCTTCAGGTGGTCCTCAGTTCTGCAACACGAGACATGTTAGTTATAAGCCACTTGGTGATCGCCTTCAGGCGGTCCTCAGTCCTGTAACATGAGACATGTTAGTTAAAAGCCACTTGGTGAGGGCCTTCAGGTGGTCCTCAGTTCTGCAACACGAGACATGTGAGTTATAAGCCACTTGGTGAGGGCCTTCAGGTGGTCCTCAGTTCTGCAACACGAGACATGTGAGTTATAAGCCACTTGGTGAGGGCCTTCAGGCGGTCCTCAGTCCTGGAACAGGAGACATGTGAGGTATAAGCCACTTAGTGAGGGCCTTCAGGGGGTCCTCAGTCCTGGAACAGGAGACATGTGAGGTATAAGCCACTTAGTGAGGGCCTTCAGGGGGTCCTCAGTCGTGTAACATGAGACATGTTAGTTATAAGCCACTTGGTGAGGGCCTTCAGATGGTAGACCAAAGAGTCAAAATATTGCATGAATGCAGTCATCACTTTAAATAGTTGTTATTGAATTCCTCACTGATACCACTAGTAAGGGAGAACTATCAATGGAATTCCTTACTGATCATTATTTTGATAGTAAATGAATAAATCTCCCCCTATGTTGTTTGTCATGTCGTTAATTGTTATCTGAGCAAGTGAGAAGGTTTTTCTTTGACTTACTCTTCCTCCGGGTCCCCAAAGATATCCTGCTCAAAGTAGCCGTCCTCGTTGTTACTGTTCCGTGAGATGAAGTCAAACAACTCCGGGAAGCTGCGGGAGGAAAGGAAACAATACCATATTACAACTTACTCACGCCCGGGGAAATTATTTATTGTTGTGGGTATGTTTGGTCACTTGATAATACAGTAAGCAAGGTTCATACAAAAATTCCAGATTAAAATTCCATGACATTTCCATGACAAAAATCTCAATTTTCCATGACATTTGTAACATATTTGTGGAGGAGGGGGGGCTTGTCCCCCGAGAAAATTCTAGAAAATAAATGGCATATTCTAGGAGATATTGTAATATCAATTCCATTATTTTCATATTCCATGACATTCCATGACACATGGCATATTTTCACAAAATTTCATGAGTAAGTGATCGTTGGTATACATGTATAGGAACGTCTACCGCAGCAAGAAGTATGAACGATAAATGTACAGACTAGAAAACCAGTCTATGGCACTACCGGGTAGTGGGAAATCCCTCATAGGTCTTTGTCAAGACTACAAACTGGACAAACTTGTCATATTTTGAAAGTGAAAGACTCAGTGAGCCCAGTACGGGTGTGACTCTTGCTCGCCCCAGGAGTTTCTTTGTCTCAGTGGCCGGGAACAAGCTATACAATTTAGATGAAGTCTATGGTATTTGGCGCTTATAACGTGGCATACAGAACTGAATATGTGACTTACTTGCGGACGTAGTCGTGTAGAATCATGAGAGTCTTCTGTGAGTAGAGCCACTGCCCGTCCACACGCTTGGTGTAACCCACCACCTACAACACAAAGTAGCACGTCTTTAACTTAGGTCCATGATAACCAGAGTCAGGGTTCCCACAAAAAATTCAGATTCAGATTCCATGACATTTCCATGACATTCCATGACAAAAATCTTAATTTTCCATGACATTTACAACACGGTCAGGGGCTTGGCCGCCCGAGAAAATTTCTAAAAACTAGAAAGCAAATGGGTCATTCTAGGAGATTTTGTAAAATTAATTCAACTATTTTCAGATTCCATGACATTCCATGACAGACAGCAAAGTTTTACAAAAATCTATGACATTCCATGACTTTCCAGACAGCTTTCAAATTCCATGACATTCCATGACATTCCATGACACGTGGGAACCCTGCAGAGTACATTGTCAGGCCGCTGTGCACCAACTTGTGCCTGTCTTTGGGCTTCTCTCTTTTTTCTTTCTTTTTTCCCTTCTCTTTTACCCATGTGTAAGCGTTTCCCACCGTGGTATCTCTTTATCAGCGTTTTTAACCTCACCCGACGAAATTTAAAATGGCGGACCCACTGTATTTCTAGCCTATACCTCAATAAGGCTGGCCCTCCTCTATAGCCTGGTCTTTATGGGCATCATGAGGGTCATTTCAGTTGAAACCAGAGATGCCACTCTCTTGTTAGACAAAAAATAGGAAATCTTCGGTCAATTTTATGTAGGAAATACCCAGTGAAAAAGTAGGAATTCCTGCAAAAGTAGGAAAAGTGGTATCTCTGCAACTCACCTCTTGATTCTTTTTACTGAACTTGAGGTTGAGACCGACGTTGGTTTTGCCGGACTGGAACTTGGAGCTGCCGCGTGTGACGTAGATGGTTCCCGTGATGCGGGACAGGAGGTGGCCGTTTATACCGACCCGCTGAGCCACCACGTACCCCGGCAGGTACTGCACCGCGATGTTCTGTAACAACAAAGTCAACCAGTTTTAGAGACCCGAAGGTAAGGCGGACAAGGGGCTAGGGCCACAAAAATAAAATGTTGGTACATGAATTTCACTTTTTTAAACATTTATTTTTGGTCAATGCGTTTTGAAAATTTTGCAAAATGAGGTAAGCAATATCCATTGAATAATTTCTTTCCCTTCACAGACCCAATGACTGGCCTATTTAGGCCATGTTTATATACACATTGAGTAAAATTCAGAGCCGGCAAATTCATGTTCTACTGGCTGTACCACACATATTCTACACATATTCTACTAGGGACAGATTAGTAAGTACGGTAAAGGTAGAGACGCTATATTGAGCCCTCCTATCGCCTATATTATAAGTACTCTACCTACCCGCTCTCTGCGCATGATGTCCTCCAGGGCGGGTTTCTGTAGGATGGTGAAGTCCACACGTACCCGGCCGTCATTCTTGGGCTCTATGTCCACCACCTGTAGACAACAAATGAGGTACATCATGTTAACACACTTGTTAAATTCACAGTGTTTCTATAAACAGAGACATAGGACTTGGGTATAAATTCTATACTGATAAGATGTTTGCCTATATCAAAGGCTTAAAGATTTTGATCCCTGCATTTCACCCACTCATCCCACTCAAGCCACCATCAGAGTCTCTACATCTTATTAGTACCAGTGAAGGAATAGGTAGTGTGTAGCTAGAGCGGCCCTACCTGTCCCATACAGCCATAGTGCGGGGAGCCCAGCATGAAGACCTCAGACTTGGGCGGGAAGAGCTCATCTAGCGTCTGGTATTGTTGGAACGCAGGCGCATTCACCGCGATATCCTAAAATAAAATGAATGTAAGTCAGAACAAATGTCGTGCCAGGATATATAGAGAAAGACATTAAACACACATGTACCGTATGCAAACTCTAGATGTGAACAAAACAATGAGACCTAAAATTACCAGTTTTTACCATGTGAAACAAAGGTGAAATGTTTACGTACTTTAAGCTAAAATTAACCAGTAGACGCTACGTGGTATACCATGTACTTATTTTGTACACAGCGGCTTACCTTGATGGTACACTACAGACAGAAGGGGACGGCCATACTGGACCACTTACCTTGACAGTGGACTGCAGACAGAAGGGGACGGCCATACTGGACCACTTACCTTGACGGTACACTACAGACAGAAGGGGACGGCCATACTGGACCACTTACCTTGACAGTGGACTGCAGACAGAAAGGGACGGCCATACTGGACCACTTACCTTGACGGTAGACTGCAGACAGAAGGGGACGGCCATACTGGACCACTTACCTTGACGGTAGACTGCAGACAGAAGGGGACGGCCATACTGGACCACTTACCTTGACGGTAGACTGCAGACAGAAGGGGACGGCCATACTGGACCACTTACCTTGACAGTGGACTGCAGACAGAAAGGGACGGCCATACTGGACCACTTACCTTGACGGTAGACTGCAGACAGAAGGGGACGGCCATACTGGACCACTTACCTTGACAGTGGACTGCAGACAGAAGGGGACGGCCATACTGGACCACTTACCTTGACAGTGGACTGCAGACAGAAGGGGACGGCCATACTGGACCACTTACCTTGACGGTGGACTGCGGACAGAAAGGGACGGCCATACTGGACCACTTACCTTGACGGTAGACTGCAGACAGAAGGGGACGGCCATACTGGACCACTTACCTTGACGGTAGACTGCAGACAGAAAGGGACAGCCATACTGGACCACTTACCTTGACAGTGGACTGCAGACAGAAGGGGATGGCCATACTGGACCACTTACCTTGACGGTGGACTGCAGACAGAAAGGGACAGCCATACTGGACCACTTACCTTGACGGTAGACTGCAGACAGAAGGGGACGGCCATACTGGACCACTGCTTCTCTAAGGTGATGTTTCCCTGGTGCCCACACACGTACCTGACAAGTACACAACCACAGGTCAGTGACAAGACGCAACATTACGCAGCTACATGTATTAGCATGAACATCTAGAAAATGGTGGTCACTTGTGCTCATGTTATAATGTATATGAAACTGCTAACCAGTCACTATAAAAATCCCTGATTAGTTTTTTCTCATCAAACATTTCAGGCGTTTTGGGACCACCGCCTGATGGTACTGCAATCCAACCCTTGTCTTTCTCGGTGTGAACACATCGCAAACAGAAGGTATCCTAATTAATAGTTCTGTTTAATTTCAAATAGATTAGTTTTTCTAACAGAGTGCGACTTACTTGCGTCCAGTCATGGGACAGGCGTACAGTAGCAGGCTGGTGTAGCCGACATCAACGCCCTTCTTCGTCTTGTACCTGTGGGAGAAGTAAGATATATAACTTTAAAACCAAGGCTGATTAGCAGGTTCACGGGGCCCATACAGACTGAACAGGGGAATAAAATATAACTGAAGTATTTAATACTTATCTTCACAAAACCTGAAAATAATGCACACAGTCTGGGTGGTACTCCCCCCCCCCCCTTCCATGAAACATCAGAGATCTAAGGGAAAAATGTCTTTCCGTGTATAATCGCAGATTTACGGTATTACAGGCAACATTTTCTTCTCAAACTCATATTCCGTTTACGCGTGAGGTTGGCTGGTATAACTGATTGATCTTTGACACAGCAAAGTGACGGCTCAGTTTACGAGCATGGATTTACAGTAATTGTCATTAAGTTCCTTACGTGGATGTGATGGAGTCGCACTCCTTGTTCCAGATGGTGTTACTGTCCTTGTCGAGCAGCTCCCGTTGTATCTCCACCTTCCCCCCGCTGCCCGCAGACCGCGTCTTCTGTTTGTACCCGGACGTCTCCACCACGCTGAACCTAAACAGGACAGCATATCATATAGTGTATGTCAGTATTGGTGTCTATTGAGGAGCAGTGGAAGCTTTCTAGAATCAAAACTCATGCAATTGGAGATTGGATTCTCACTGCATTACATGTATACTATCAATTTGCAAAAAATGACACATTAGGCTGCATAAAATTAATTATGAGCTTTGCAGGAACCACCCGCACCCTCTAAAAGGGGCCGCATGGAAGTCTTTTTTCATTATTTTACAAAAAATATGATCAAAACCCCCGCATCCCTGGATTTTTTTAATAAAAAAATATTCAAATTTCCGCCCCTTGTTGAGGGCATTTTTTGTGGTAACCAATTGATCGATTTTTAAATATTTTACAGTTTCGGAATCCCCAAAAGTTCTCTTATTATGCCAGAGATTGACTTGAGAATCCCATATTGATAAGTACCTGAAATATTGTTCTCACATATCTCAATCTCACTTATTCTTAGGAATATATTTCAAATATACGTATACATATACATGTAGCATATTGGGTATCTAACATTGCAAAAAATAAAAGAGACCTCCCTCATCACTTGAAATGTTAAAAAAAAGAAAAAGTCACCTCCCTCATGGCCTAGGTAATTAACAACAAAATAAAATAAAAGCCTCCCTCCCGCACCATATTTTTTCAGAAAGTGTCCGCAAAGCTCACTATCAATTTTATGCAGCCTTAAAAACCCACATAAAATTTTAATTGGTTTGGACCGCCGGCCCGTACAACACCTATCAAGATTGCTTTTCAAAACCAGTTAAATTACAACCAAGGAAACCATTTGCTGCCCTCTCTGATACATTTGAATTTGTAAGTTTTGATTTGATTTCTCCATTACACCTTTCAATAGGCAGGCTATGTGTAAATGAGGTTCTTTTCTTTTATAAGACAAGGCGTGAACTAAATTCACTGATGTCCATGAGGTTGGTGCCTTACCTGAGTTCTCCGTCTGAGACGGCCACCACGCGCGCCTCCTCCATGTGTGGCCAGTTTACGAACACGGAGCGGCCCAGGTACTCGGCCGCTACCTGCTCTATGTCCTGTAGGTATGGAGGAAAGGGGTTAACTCTCTAGGGGCTGCAGAGTGTTTTAAGGTCCCTGGTCGTCATGCTACATGACTGCAGCCCTGGTTAGTAACTCGCTAGGGCTACATCCATGTATCATGTCGACCCTACCGGGTATATACACACCAATGACAAATGTTGCGTTAAAGTGGGGTAAATTTATTACAGATCCTACTCCATATTCACAAACTTTCCTCTTTTTTTTTGTAAATTAAGTAGAAGTTCTAAAAATACGAAATCCCATTTGAGTCAGATATTTAGGATCTACCGGTAGTCAACTTTTTTTGGTAAGTTCCTATTATTTAATGCAGAAGTTCCTGAGTAAAAGCAGGAGTTCTTGCAGAAGCAATGGCGTCCCTAAATTCAAGGGATTTGCTGAGAATCGGACTGGAGGACCACCCAAGCACCATGTATTATTTCATTCTAATCAATCATATTTGGAAGTATCTTTCATTACTTACCGGCGGTTCTATTTCTTCAATGGCTACGATTGTGTTCTCATTACGACTAGCCTGTTGGAATACCACCACTCCACACTTCTCCAGATGAGCCTGAGCAACAACGAATAAAACATGAGTTATAGAGTGTGCTATTTAAGACAAAAGATACATAACACAGTCAATAATATTTATTAAAACTACTTCTTTAATAAAAATCTAGAACTCTTTATAAGAAAAAAATCCCTTGTTTTGTTCGGAGCTCCAATTCCGGTGAAAGCTTGGCATGCACCGACTCACTAGATCCACCTATCCCTAATTCCAAATCCTCTCCGACAATCTCTTCCGCACATATACACACATGGAGATATTTGTAATGTAAGACAGTACAATGGTGGTTACCTTGTGTGGTATGTGTTTGAGTGTGGGGAAGCCGGGGAAGTAAGTGTCCAGTCTGACGCCAGGACACAGACCTTTACGCAGCTTACTCCGCTGCATCACAAAGCCGTCTTTAGGCACCTCCGTCACTCTGAAAATCATTATCGTGCCAGGCATTAGTGAAGTTTAGTTTCATAAAAGTATTTCATTTGAACGGCCGCTGTTGCTAGAGTGAAATCACAAGACAGAACAAAGCCTTTCTGAAAAGCTATGAGCTAGGACAAAACGCATATCCAAGTTTACTTTCATGATTAAGTTAAATATCAACACAGAACACCTACAGAGATGTAAGTTGGGTGTTCCTATTTTGAATGGAAGGATTCTAGAATCCCTATTTTCAGGGAAATCCCTGACCACTTATATCTCTACACATCAAAACTGTACATCTCGTTGTGTTGTTTCAGTGTGCATAACATAAGGCTATATTTTTACACTTTTTTGGGGCCAATTTTAGGTTTTCAAAATTTGTTGATTCCCCCCGACTTTTACACTTTTTTTTCATCCCACGTTACCTGAAACAAACCTTTTTTTATTTGGCCTAATATGAAAAGTTGCAAATTTTTACTATAAAAATAATAATAAAGTGATGGCTCACTTGGCGTGATGGTTGACGATGTCCGGCCACAGCCCGGGTAGAGAGGTGGGGTAGGTGCCGACGGGGTCGGGGCTGTACTGGTACAGGAAGTGGGGGCCGTGCACGTTACGGGCCGCCTCCACGTGAAGCAGGGCGCGGTACACGGGCTGCATGGCCGCCAACAACCGCGTCTAGACACACAAACAACACATCTCCACATCAATCAACTTGGTAAATCTTTGTCAAAATATTGATGCGTAAGTTAAGTTAAATATTTAATATTACCGGTAGATGCCATACAGATTTTTGATTTACCGTAAAACCCCACCTTTGAGACGACCCCGCCTTTAAGACGACCCCCTTGTTTGAGAAAAAAAATCGTCTTGTAGGAATTCACCTTTAAAATGAATTTCTCTGTAAACCTTTATATTTAAACCCCGCCATTAAGACGCCGCCGTCTTGTAGGAAAAATGAATCCCAAATAAAATCCGTCTTAGAGGCGGGGTTTTACGGTACTCCAAATACGAAATGCAATAACCAGCAAAATTCATAAAACATGTTGTTTCTCGGACCGGAAGCTAAAAATCCAAGTTTAGGCATGAGTCGTCAAACAGCTAGTAGCCAAGCTGAAAATCTGCCGAAGAAGTTTTACAGACATGACATTGTCGTGGTGTATAGCCGTAAGGCCACACTTTTTTGATTCTTTGGGTTACAGACACCATGAAAAATATTTCAAGTACGGAGGACGATAAAAAAAAAAAAAAAAAAAATTGTCTTTCGTGTTTTGCTACGTGAAATCATTAATAATGGTCCGATTTACACGCCGTAAAAACTGACATATAGCTATTGAAATAGGGATTCACAATTTTATTTTTAGTGCGGGGGTTTCCAGGGTAGTGCGGCGGGCCCCTAACCCAAAGAATAAAAAAAGTGTGGCCTAACCCACTGACCTCGTCTATGAAGGGGATGAGGACTACCGCCTCCCACTCCTGCATCTTGCCGTTGAGATCCGTCTCAAAGTCGGTCGGGTAGTAGTCAATGACGGGCGAGTTGTGGTCCGTCATCAGTTTCTGTAACGCAAATAAGACTCAGGTTCAAATCTCAACGTATCTGGTTTTATTAGACATTTCTACAGACTTGATATTAAAGGGCAAACTCAGGATCTTCCAATGACCAAATAATGTCACAGAATCTTCATTTGACTGCATTTTGTCCAAAGATGCGTCAAAGGCTACCAGCCTAGGCCAAATAAAAAGTAAGTTCTGTTCATGTATAGCATCATTTTTTACATAACTGAAATGCTGAGAAAAGTAAGAAAACTGATATAACATTTACTACCGGTAATCTAAATAATAGATAAATCCCGCCCCCCTCCCCCCCACTTTTCCTTTTGGCCATCGTACCTGAACACAACTTCATTTTTCAGTGTTACCACAAACACCAGTTTTGACTTGCTGTAAAGTCTCACGTAGAAGCTGCGGCTAGTACGCAGTCAGATTGCCAGTATGATTTACAGAATCGGCCCGAAGGCAAAGTGTGGCTTATACGCGTGTTTATGGATGTATATTGAAGCACCATAATCAGGACCGCTGTGTGGCTTATACGATTTGTGTGCCTCTACATGGGTAAAATTCGACACGTGCGACACGGCCCTTTTAAAAATCGACGGACACAGACCGTTTAATTGGGACCTGGTATATGTTATACAGATAAAAATCGACACGGCGACACGGCCCCTTTGCTAAAAATCGACACGGCGACCTGGTCAAATATGTGGGTACCCATGTAGAGGCACATTTGTCAATGACTCAAAGTTAGGGGTGCAGCCCATAGGCTATACGCGAGAGTATGGCAAGACTTTACAGTAGCACTAGGACCCTGACTGCCACAGCAGCCAGCGCTGACTCACATGGAAGGCGTCGGGGAGGTTCTTGCGGCTCGCGGCGGGTAGCACGGCCATGAGCTGCTCAAACGGCAGGAACGGCGTGCCCAGCTCAAAGTCTATCGTGAGGTGAGAGAAGTCCTTGACGTCTGAGATGTAGGGCGCGTAGTGGTGGGGGTAGTACCTGCAAGCAGCAACACACTGTCAACTACTGATATAGGGCTTTAGTGGTTAGCACACAGTCCCAACATGAAGAAAGCTGTTATCGATTTTTCATTTGATACGACTGCTCCAGTGTATTTCGCGACCCAGTTGAACAACCCCAAGTCCGATTAAAGAGCAATGCGTGATGATTTGTTTACATTTGTACAGCGTAAAAAAAGTGTTTTTTTGAAAATCTCATTTTGAATACAAAGAGGTCAACCTGTTTAAAAGCCACTCTTTTGAGACTATTGACCGAGTTATTTAACTTGTCGAATGTAGGATCGTCATGATGCACAAATGAAGCACTGGTGAGTTATGCACTAATGCTACATTCATGCATCATGGCAACAAAAGTGCATAGTGCATTAAAGCATGATCAGTCTTTGCGAAAGCTTTTTCATCCCACAGGACATTCGGTCCTGCAAATTTTCAATGTTGCAGGACTGGCTACATTTTTGAAGGACGGTATTGCCACATATCTGACAATTTATGTACTTATGTAGTATAAAATATTTTTGTCCAGTGAAAATACATTTGATCTATAATCATCTATGGCTCAATCACGATAAATACATAGATTCACACAGTATATTGACTAACATATTTCAGGTTTAGAGACCAATTAAATAATTTGAGTTTTAAAAAGCCCAACATGTGACTGGACATTCGGTCCTGCTACACTTGTCAATCTGCTGGACCGGTGGCATTTTAGGAGGACATTGCCACTGTCCTGCATGTTTTTGCAAAGACTGCATGATGCAGGCCGTATAGGGTTAAGAGAGAGGAGTGCCCCTGTGGGTGTACTTACCAGCTCCAGGAGGGTACCCCGTCATAGTAGTAGTAGAGGATCCACTGTATGGCACGCACGTAGCCCTCCGCCTGGTCACGCAGGATCTGACTGAATAAACCAGAAATGCCACTTAGTCATTGACAAAGGGTAGGAAATCTTATAAATCTGGTCAATTTTCTGTAGGAAATTAACATATTGGGTTAGAAAGTTCAGCAAAAAAGTAGGAATTCCTACAAACGTTGGAAAAGTGGCATGTCTGATAAACACGCATGGGGGCAACGTTAGTAAAGGTTATCATCTTATTCCTTGTAATATATCTTGGTTTATATATAGTATATGTCGATCTCGATGCCCCGACCGTAACAGTCAGAACAGCGCGAGGACCGGTACTCAAGCCTCTGATACCACAGGCCCGACTCTAATAACAGCTGAGATGGGTGATTGGATTAGTTATGGAGCTACCTCCCTGCATCAGGGAACTGGACATAGAAATCATATATTGTCACTATTACAGAAGTAAGGCTCATTTCCCGTAGAATATAAGGGTCATTTGCCCAGGGTGTTTTAGCCTTGAAAACGACAGGTCTTCATTCTAATTAATGCTGATAGGGCCTAAAAAAAAGTTGTGTTCCGGTAACATAACCAAAAATAAACAGGGTCAGTAGGTCGGATTTTTTTTTTTTTACAATTTTTTTTTGGTCAAAAAAGTCAATTTTAGTAGTAAAATCGCTAAAAATGTCATAAATTTCCTCAAAAGTAAAAAAAATGTTCCAAAAAAATTAGGGTCGGCCCCAAAAAACGTAGGGTCGGTCGGGATACCGGAACACCCTTTTTTTTTTTTTAGGCCTAGTTGTATCAGTTGTATCATTTTGATAACTTGGGCTTCGGGCTTGTACAGCCAATATTTTGGGCCTAGTCTTATAATTCTAGAACTAATTTTGGTTCATCTGCTCGTACATCACAAATTCTGTAATCAAACTTCCAAATACTGACTTAATATCAGTGTGTCCACGACCCCTGCCCCAAGTTGTATGAGTGCTTACGGAGTGACATGTTCGTATCTGAGTTTCTCCATGTAGTAGCCGTCCTTGTGATGGCGGAACTCATGTCGGAACATGCTATCTTCATCGTCGCTGCTCTCGGCCTCCACCTCCTCCTCCTCTTCTTCCACCTCGATCTCCGCGTCTGCCAGTAGCGCCACACCGAGGTCTGCAATCACACCGCCAACCAGCATTTAGGGAGCGTTCATTTATTATTTACAGGGGTGGGTGGTGAGATTTCGCCCCCCCCCTTTGAACTATAGTAACGCGCAGGCTTTTTTGCTAAAAAGGGGCTTAAATTTTTGCGCCCCCCCTCAAGAGGGGTCAGAATATTTACCCCCCCCCCCCCCCAAACCCACCATCCCCTCCCCCTGTAACTAATAAACAAGGGGACAAATTCAAGGATTTTACGGCAAAGCCGTAGTGGCTTTGGGTTTTATAGGATTGTTATGAACTACAGGTGAGAAAACGAGGGGGCATAGATTTATAATTTTTGGTGTTTCTGGGGTTCTTATGCAATTCATGTATGGCATAACAATAGAATCCAATATGTGCCAATGGAATCAAATAGGTACCAATGCACCTCCATTGATGCCTATGCAAATACCATCTTGGCAGCCATCTTGAAAACTACCTGGATCAAAAATTGGAGCCTACAAATGGATTCTACACCCCAGAAAACCCTATTATACATGTGTCATACAAGGAAATCGGACAATCTTGAGTTTTTGGTGGCCATCTTGGCAGCCATCTTGGAAATTTCTCGGATTGAAAATCTGAGCCTGAAAATGGATTCTATATCCTAGAAACCCCTACTATCCATGCATCACACAAGGAAATCAGACAATCTTGAGTTTTTGGTGGCCATCTTGGCAGCCATCTTGGAAATTTCTCGGATTGAAAATCTAAGCCTGAAAATGGATTCTATATCCCAGAAAACCCTACTATCCATGTATCACACATGGAAATCAGACAACCTTGAGTTTTTGGTGGCCATCTTGGCAGCCATCTTGGAAATTTCCCGGATTGAAAATCTGAGCCTGTAAATGGATTCTACATCCTAGAAACCCCTACTATCCATGTTTCACACAAGGAAATCAGACAATCTTGAGTTTTTGGTGGCCATCTTGGCAGCCATCTTGGAAATTTCTCGGATTGAAAATCTGAGCCTGAAAATGGATTCTATATCCTAGAAAACCCTACTATCCATGTATCACACATGGAAATCAGACAACCTTGAGTTTTCGGCAGCCATCTTGGCAGTCAGAGGGAGGAGGAGGGGGCAGAAGGAGGGAAAGCAGAGGGAGGAGAAGGTAACAGGAAGGAGGAAAATGGGGTAGAGGAGGGGGGGAGGAGGGGAAAGGTGGGGTAGTAGGAGGGGGCAGAGGGAGGAGGAGGTAACAGGAAGGAGGAAAATGGGGTAGAGTTGGGGGGGAGGGGTAGATGGGGTAGTAGGAGGGGGCATAGGAAGGAGGAGAGGGCAGAGGGAGGAGGAGAGGGCAGATGCAGGAGGAGGAGGAGAGGGCACAGGGAGGCACAGGGAGGAGGAGGGGAGCACAAGGAGGACTTGTGATGGCCTAACTTTAAAGACTGTAAAATATTATTTCAGGGTTGGTGCATGTGTGTGTGGGGTGGGGGAGGGGTAATTATGTTGGACTTCACAGTTTGTCTTTGGGCGGGCTTGAGTGATTTCAAGAGCCACCCTGGACCCACTCAACTTCTAGTATAGGTCCTGTATGTGCATAGTATGGGAATTGGCATTGACATTGACAGCTTGGCTTGACATAGGAGTCAATAGTTATTAGGCTGGTACCTATCCTTGCCATTGACAGCCACATTAGAGAACTCAAAATATGGCTGTTCACAAGATGTCTAGGCCTTACCACAAGGTACATTGGTTCTACATGTAGTAACTGAAAACAAGATCTAGGATAAATTAGTCTTGCACATGCCTACAAGGACACATGGGGATACCAGTCCTAAGCAAGGTTTAAGGGCCAGCTAGGGCTATATCTAACAATGAACAAGGGGGCCTATGCTAGTCTTTTCTTGTCGAAAAGCTGACACTCTGGTCAGTGGTGCAA
Organism: Harmothoe impar; assembly: GCA_947462335.1. Taxonomy (NCBI): domain Eukaryota; kingdom Metazoa; phylum Annelida; class Polychaeta; order Phyllodocida; family Polynoidae; genus Harmothoe; species Harmothoe impar. The sequence continues at coordinate 35,537 of CANHQG010000230.1, forward strand.
ATGGCTTTGGGGACAAGGTCCCAAAGCCAATTAACACTCCCTTAAAGATTTTTTTTCTTTTTTTAGCATTTAAAGAAACAAGTAGCCCATCATATTATAGCTTCTTTTACTGCCACAATTATGTAATGGAAGGCCATCTCATTTTGATAACTTGGGCTTCGGGCTTGTACAGCCAATATTTTGGGCCTAGTCTTATAATTCCAGAATCAATTTTGGTTCATCTGCTCGTACATCACAAATTCTGTAATCAAAATTCCAAATACTGACTTAATGTCAGTTTGTCCACGACTCCTGCCCCAACCCTCAGCCTCGGGCTGTGGGGCTACACCCTCCCAGATAATCAATGCCTTTAAACCTACTTGCTACATATTTTTCATATGGTGTTGCCATTGTAACAATGTTACCCAAGTTCTCTTACCTTTTTCTAGCGAGGTTAAATCTAGTGCGTCATTTCCCTTTTCTTCTTCCTCTTCAGATTCTTGGTGATTGACTAGAGCCATGTATTGATTAGCTGTGAGTAACTTGTTGAACGGTTTTCCTTTCTTCCCCTGCAGAAAACAACAACAAAGGTTACTCAAATACTTTATTCTTGAAGCAAAAGTGATCTACCACAGATATAGATTATAATTTATTTCCGACTTGTACAGCACTGTGCCTAAATTCCGTGAGTAACTCGCCAGGGCTGCATTCATGCATAATGCCGACCCTACGGGGTTGAGACACTCTCAAAGGGTCGGCATGGTACACCAATACAGGACCGGAGAGCTACTCACCAGGGCTGCATTCATGCATGATGACAAATATGATTTTTGAGCCACATGTTTCCTTAACTGGTTAAAGCACTATACAGCCCTTAGAGGGTTAAATCACCATGTGGCACACCCCTACCTTATTGTTGCGGCCCCGTTGTTGGTGTCGCTGCTGGCTGCTGCTGCCAGACGCAGCGTTCTTCCCCTCCAGCCACTTCAGGTCAGCGTACGTGTCCCGGAACTGGTCCGTGTCGTGCTGTAGGGAGTACACAACCCTTTATAGCAATGTGTTTACCCACCGACATGTTATGCAAAATTATACATGTACTCAATTTTTTACTGGGTAGCTTCTGTCCCTCTCTCTGAATGAGCTTATTTCAATCTTTTTTATCTGCAAAGACCGAAACTAGTAGGAATATTTTACACAAGAAATGTGGTCCAGTTATATTTTAATTTAGTCCTACAGCTTATTTACTCTGAATTTTAGGTAATATGTTCTTTTTCCCAGAATTTTCTTTCTTCTATATTTTACCAGGGTTTTTATTCTCTGTATAAATAAAATAGTGTTCACATATGACTTACCCCAGCTAATTTCTTCATATACTTCTCAAACCGTGGTAGATTCAATTTTCCTGATTCGTTGAGGTACCCTGAAAATCAAGTGAGTGACACATACAGAACACTATTCATTTATAGTCTCTATCATTTTAAGTAAGGAAATTCTTTCATTTTCCTAACTACATTGGCGTAATATGACAAAACAGGCTTTGTAATCCACAAAGCAACACTATTAGTGGCGGTACACGTGGTTGGGGAACATATGGTACATCGACTCATATATAGCATTGATCAAAATGGTATACAATTATTGGGATTAGATTAAACACTTGAAAGTAGGTCTCAAAACAAGGCTGCAAAGGACGCCATAATGCATCATGCCCTTGGTCGTCATGATGCATGAATGCAGCCCTGGCAAATAGCTCGCCAGTGCTGCATTCAATCATCATGCTGACCCAATCGCCGATTAATCAGGTCGAGACACTCCCAGAGGGTCGGCATGATGCACTAATTCAGCACCGGCGAGTTATTTGACAGGGCTTCATCGGTGCATCATAAAGACAGATGTCAACTTTTAGCATGTGTCCTTAGAGGGTATAACATGTCAACACTAGCAGCCTTCATCGATGTGAAAAAGGCATTCGATTCTTTAAACTACTAGCTTTTTTCAAAGAAATTGGAAAAATAAGTGGTTGCATGTACTGACCGTCTAGTGTGGGTAGAACCTCCTTGTACGTCTTCCACAGGAGGGGCAGTGCGTCGCCGTGAATGTGGACGTGGGGGAGATGCGGGATGAAGTCGTTGCCCACCAGGAACCCCATCAGCACCCAGTCGTCGATGATACACTCCAGGTCGTACCGGAACGGTATCGTGTCCTGCAATCATACATGTATCATCTTATCATCAATCATATTGATTTTCATCCATCATATCAATAGTATATATTTTGCAGCTCTCACTTGTGGTTTCAGAGTTTATTTCAATTTCATCATTATAAAGATGGATGAATCAATTTATCTAATTAGATTCAATTTTTAGCAGTTGCAATGGACAGCCAAAGGGTGGATAATGCTATCACATTATTTTGATCTATAATTACAACTATTATTTGCCAATTGATCACATTACTTTGACTGGTGGTGTATTCCTTACCCGTAATGAGCCAAACTCAAAGTCGAGGTACTCGCGGAGAAGCTGTAAATGCAGCAGATGGAACGTGGTCTGCTCGGGCGCGTTGCTTCTTTTCTGAGAGTTTTTCCCGCCAAAGCGAACTTCTTCTCGCAGCAATGAAAAATGTGGGTCGTGGCTCACCATGCCTAACATAATCTGTGAGAAAACGGAAAACATTTAAAAGTGGTTCAAGGTGCTGTGTGTTCTGTAGTCATGATGCATTCACGCAGCACTGGTGAGTCTACTTGCATGCATTGCATTTTCTGACTTCTCCCTCTTTGAACAATGATAATACACGTTTTTTCCCGCTGAAAAGTGGTGCAATTTCTCTGCCCCCCCCCCCCCCGAACACCCTTAAGGCTGACAAAAAAAAATTGTTTCTGGTCATGGGGGCGAGGCATTTTCACAGGAACTTTCCCTGGGCCGAGCCTTTGCTGATTCCCATAGATTTATGTTGACTTTAGTCGATGCTCGGCAAGCCATGGCATCGACTATAGTAAATGCTCGGCCCTAAAGGGTTAAAGGGTTAGATACACCCCAGTGGATGTTTATTGTACAAAGGTTTCTTTAGACCAACATTAGAATAGACTTACCAGATCAGCGTCCAGCCCGTACAGACAGTGGCGCGTGTCGGCGTCGTAATCAGGACGCGCACGTTCATGACGGATGAAGTCCATGATCTTGTGTTCTCCTTCACCAGGCGTCTGTCACAACCAGAGACAGAGGTGTCATTCATGTACACCCAAGGGAATCTAGCCATGGCCTATGACCCATATGGAGACCTTGTTTCATGTCATTAGGGTTGCATAGTTTACAAATGGTCTACACTCAATTATATAGGTCTTAACGCCGAGCTGTTACACAGCAAGTATCACACACTTTATTGATGAAGTCTTAATGCCAATATGCCTGACAACAAGTATAACATTTTAAGTCATGGTATGACATAACGGATTCAAAATCTTGAACACACAACCAATGATCCCTATATCTCTACAGCGCTGTATTGATGTGTGTGGGTTTACATACCTCGTGACCAGAGAGGTAGATCCTAGGTCCTTGCCATAGTTTGTCCGTCGACACTTTATTCACCACAAAGTATTTTAGTTGTTCTTGGAGCTTTACCATAAACTTCGTTCCTGAAGGATAAGAATCGTTTCTTTGAGATAACAGTAATTAACCTCAGTGAACAGTGGGTGTCTATTGTGGAAACCATTTCTCAAGTGGCATTGTACAATGTTATAGATATAATCAGTGTTGCCGAAAACTTTTTCCACACAGGCCAATGTAGCCTGTGTCCCGAGGTCTTACACAGGCCATTTGGTTTTTACACAAGCCACATGAACCATGACTTAATGAAAATCTACAAAGTTCTTTGAAAAATGTAAATTTATTCCATAACCATAACTTTGCTTCTAATGGGAATATCTGAAAAATTCTTTCACTGTCTGAAAGCTGAGACAATGGCCGACCATTATGGCCGATGTCTGATGAGCCCACATCGGCCATTACGATTCTACATCGGCAAAAGCCGATGTGCCCATGTCATTTCGGCAACACTGTTAGATATGTATTTATATCAAAGTAGATGTGATTTCTTTTGTACTAGAATTATTTATTCAAGGCATCACAATAGATATTGTCCATACCTGGTGTGATACAGTTGGAGTCGAATCGTTCTTCAGTCGGCAAGACTTCCCCTTTCTCGAGTGCTTTTGCTTCAAGAGTTTCTGCTTCACGCGCAGACCTGAAAAGTCAATATGCTATCACATACCACTCAACACAATAGGGCTACACACCCAGGACATAATACCTGCCATGGTAAAGGCTGAACTGGGCTTGGAAGTTTCCCCATAGTTCTCAATTCTTCCTATAGAATATTTTGATCTGCATTAAAGAGCATACAGGTACCCATGACCATGGGCTTGGAAGAACAATGCTTTGAAAATGTCTCCACCACTCAAATCAAGAAACATCAAGTAAGGGTTATACAATATTCCCAAAGTATAGGTGCAGGTAATACACGGGTTTTTGGCAATATACTAGTAGGCCTACCGTACAGTACTAAAATCTAACGTGTGATCCTAATCACAAAAGACACAGGTATTTGTTTTTCATTGGATAAACATACTTATGTGTGAGTGTAATATGTGTGAGTGTAATATGTGTGAGTGTAATATGTGTGTAGTGTAATATGTGTGAGTGTAATATGTGTGAGTGTAATATGTGTAAGTGTCATGTGTGTAGTGTAATATGTGTGTAGTGTAATATGTGTGAGTGTAATATGTGTGTAGTGTAATATGTGAGTGTAATATGTGTGAGTGCAATGTGTGTAGTGTAATATATGTGAGTGTAATATGTGTGAGTGCAATATGTGTGAGTGTAATATGTGTGATAGTGTATTTGTACAACTCATGTCCCAACCCCAACCCTATCCTGAATCTGGGTCCTGCTGGTGAGTGCTTATCATGTACTTAGATACAGTACTCTCTTATAATCATTCATTGGTCAATTCTGGCATCAGAAATGAATTCCTTGTTAAAAGGTACCCTCAAGTCATGTGTCATACATGTATGTTATTCCATTTTAGGCCAGCAGGTGGGTGTGGGTGAGCAGGTGGGTGTGGGAGAGCAGGTGGCTGTGGGTGTGCAGGAGGGTGTGGGCGACAGTTGCAGGCTGCGGGCATGTACCGCCTTCTGTCGCTATCAAAAAGCGAGTCGATCGGAAGATAAACGGCGAAGATATGGGTGGTACGATTTCGTCTGCACACGTTGAGATCTCGCGCAGTACGAGAAGTACCAGTGGTGCCACTCTTTGTTTGACAAAGAATGCAGTAATTTATGTACTGCGCGTCCTCTTTTTGTCCACTGATTGTTTCCCGCCCTCTTTTATCGAACTTTTGGTCTTAAAAAAAGTGTCTTACCCCACGAGAAATCTATGTTTATATTGAATTAACTACTACTGCAAAAAAGGACATAAAGTCTATTCTAGTACATTCATGTTTGTCTACAGTGCTGAAAAGTAGGCTCATTTTTTGATAGGTATTTTTTGTTCAATTTTTTAGGGGACAACCAGTCGATAGAAATGAATGATTTTTATATCATAGAAAAGGAAAAATGTTGAACTTTAGGCTATAGGGCAAAAATTTTACCTCAGCCAAATTTTTCACCCCAAAAATAATCAATGAAATTTTTTTTTCTTTTCTCAGCAGGGTGTCTCACCAAGGCGTCGTATAAGACACTGGTAGCAAAGCTACCTGTGTCAAAAATAGCTATTTTCAGACCCCAGGTGTGGTTAATATGATTCTCTCAAAGTTGGGGTACGAATTATACGCAAGATGCAGGTTATATGCGGGAATTTACAGTAGTATTTCCCGCGTACAAAATAAAGACCTACCTGAATCGTCGGCCACGCTGCTGGTTCATTTTGGCACGTGGGGCGACACCGTCGACGGCCATGTAGAAAACCTTCTTGGGCTTAATCATGCGGAACAGCACTTCTATGTAGTGGAAGATATCCTTGAATATTTTCTCTTCTGTTATCCTAAAATGTGGATTGTCATCCTCGGGGTGGGAGCAGATATGAACGATGCCGTTCATGTCCAGGTAAAGGTTATCAAACTCCGGAATCTGTTCAAAGAAACAAGCGGTCTTATGAGAAATGTCATGATTGAGAGATTCCCTTGTTTTAACAGTGTTGCTGAAAAAGCCAGCTCCCAAGCCTGGAATCGGATAGTGAGAAATGAAATGTCTCCCACTGGGCAGCCCTTTTTGCTGCTAGTTAAATCTTCAATTTTGAAGGTAACAGGCGTGTTTCTGTATGAGGACAGGAGTTTGATCTTATCACATATCATTTTATAGTCACATACACCTCAGTTTTCTTATAAAGAATCTATATGCTAAAACATTAACATCCTCAACATCTCATCTGGTATTTTGAAAAGCTCCAACATCTGCTCTTTTGAATCAACACCTGAACCGCTTATACATAATGAACAATTGCTAGATGGCATGCCCCATATGGAACAGCCATATAGAGAATGGGATCAATCTGTTTGTCGAACAGCGACATAAAAAACTTTCCTTCTCCATGGGGGCAGCCAGGTGTGAGCTGCAGGGGTGAGGGGGGGGGGGTGTTGGCTAATGTCATTTTTCAATAAATGAATAAGTAGACTCTATTAATAAATATTAGCATTGTGCCTTTTAAAAATCTAAATAGCATTACAGGGATACTTATAGCTTCTACATTTTAAAGTTTTTCCTTTAAATATTTTTTTCACAAAAACTAATTTTTGCATTACCATTAGAGAAAAAATGCAAACATGGTCATGGACTGGGACTTATTCTTTGCCAGTTGGGCTACATTTAGATAGGCTCGGGCCAATTGAACGATAATTGATTCAATACATGTTATCAAAATAGTGAGAGCAAGAAGAGGCTAAGACTAAGAGACATTCAACGCTAAAGCCCAATGTGGATTGCACAATATCTGAACACCAGTCAGTCAGTGAAAGTGTATTCCATTCTCATTCACAAACCACAATTACATAAATGACTTCCATCAATCCATGTAGATCTATGTGTTAAACCTCTGTCAATTACTAATGTTATCATAATTACATTAGTTATGGAGCTATGTGTGCGAATAGATAGAGATCGTTAGACATAGGCCTATGTGATCAATGAAAACAGAAATTGCATGAAAGTTACTGGGTATGTGAGATTGAGAATCAATGAGAAGCACAGGAAAAACATTGCATGAAAATCTGGCCAAAAGGTCAAACAAGAACCCACCTGATATTCTTTGACGACCTCGCTGAGGCATGGGTAGCGCTCGCTGATCCATCTATAGAATTTGGGCACCCCCATCTTGCGTTTTTGAGGGTTCTCCCAGGTAAAAATCTGTTAATCTTGGCGTAAACTAAGAAAAATATTGCCCAACATTTATCATACAGCTGACACAAATGGCGCTGCGGCAGATTCTCGCCCAAAACAACGCGCTTGGCGAGATGCACACTCTTCAAGCAGTTGCTTTGCTCTTTACGTAAGCTCGAAATGAAGCAAGCGATGCTTGAAGAGTGACTATTTTCTGCCCTCCCGAGAAGAGTTCCAGTTTGTTTTCGCAGGGAAAGAAAGTGGCCGGCCTGTTTAGAGAAATTATTGAAAATGGACATATTAAAATCCCTTGTGCCTGAAAGCGTGAAGTCGCTTCCAACGCATATGGTAAGTACTGTTTGGTGTGGCCAATTTTAGAGAGTTCAAGTAGTGTAGTTTTGCTGAGAAACGCCAACATCTGTCGACTTTGGCGACAGCCCCTGCCGGCTTCAGACCTTCGCTTCGCTCCATCTTCCTGCATTTTATGGTTTACGTGTCAATTTCCACACCCTAGCCCTAGGGCTAGGCTACTGCGCCTAATGCTTCCCACATAAATACACAGAGTGTTAATTTAGTTTCATGTAGAGGTCATAATCTCATTGTAGGCCAAGTGACCATCTAATAAATCAATAAAATTATAAATACGGTACCCCGGTAGGTCTGAGGGACGAGTCATCTTGCCAGGTGCGACTGCGTGTGTGTGTGACCTGTCGAAACCGACCTGTCGGTGGGGAAAAATTGGAAAAGCCTCCATCATCCCAGTCCATGCTCGGATGGGGGGGGGGGGGGGGGGGGGCAGGCATTTCTCAAAATCTCAACGTAGAGGCAGGGGGGGGGGGGCAAATTGGAAAAGCCTCCACCATCCGAGTCTATGCTCGGAGGGGGGGGGGGGGGGGCAGGCATTTCTCAAAATCTCAACGTAGAGGGGGGGGGGGGGTGGTCAAGATCATGGTCATTTGTGCCATTTGTGCCTATATAATTGTGGGGGAGGGGAGGGGTAGGATTTTTGGAAAATCCACCAAGGTCCAAGGCCCCCCTCGGTGGGAGGGTTCATTATTTATGGCAGGGGGGGGGGTGAGCGTTTGGCAAATCGAATACGTCAAAAATAATTGGCCCCCCCCCCTCCGAATAGGTTGGAAAAAAAAGGCCCCCCCCCCTCCGAATAGGTTGAAAAAAAAGCGCCCCCCCCTCACCCTGGATCGTTTTCAACTTTATTACAAAAACGATGTTGGTGTCTACTAATTGTATGCATTTAATCCTGGGCACTTTTTTACCTACAATTTACTACCTTGCAACAAATACATCCATTCGTAAGGTGTTTTAGTGTAAACGTCTCATGATACTCGCTGGTGAGTGATAATAGTCAAACCTCAGACACTTGACTTACATACCGTTGAGTTTAAGGGCCCCAGTGCTTATAAATTGGAAGCTCCCATACCCTCAGTGCTTACATGAGGCCGGCACTTTTTTGAAGACTGACAAAACGGTGGGCTATTCTGAGTGTCAAAAGTGATGCAGTGAGAAATTTGATGGGGAGTTTGAGGAAAATTTTAGAAAATTTTGAAAATATTGACATAATTTGGTAAAATAGAACACAGGCTGTTACCAAAATTCGCGACATTTCAACGTACTAAATTCGCGACATTTTTAGGAATACCCCTTAAAAAAAAGGCCCCCCCCCCTAAGAATAGGGTAAAAAAAAAAGGCCCCCCCCCCTTTGAATACCCCTAAAAAAAATTTGCCCCCCCCCCCCTCAAATGCTCACCCCCCCCCTGCCATAAATAATGAACCCTCCCTTATGCCTTTGTAAAGTCCGATATGCATTCATCATTAACTCTTTAATGAAGAGGTCATTAAACAAGAAGAAAAAAAAAAAAGGGGGTGTGTGAAATCTAGCGTTAAGGCTAAATTATTTCGCGCCAAATCTAAGGCCTGAGCCCCAATCTTAAAGTACCACTGGTACCCTATTCTATTGTGTGATCTGAAACAATATATGTACATCAAATGTATGTAAGCACATTAAATATTGTAAAATACCATACTTTACATGATATTTTTAGAGCGTGCAGAATATTTTGCGCCCCCCCCCCTTCGCTGAAGGCGATAACATTTTTTGCCTGCCTCTTTTGAACTATTTTAACGCTGGCCTTTTTTGTGCTAGAAACGGGCACAATTTACGCCCCCTTCTCAGGAGGGCCATTATATTTCACGCCCCTGTAAGTTACAGTTGCAGTGTAACTGCCTAAAAGTCAAAACGTTTAATTTATAGTGGCCATTTGTTTTAAAAAAGAAGGGCTAACTTTGCTGGGTTGGGGAGGAGAATACATTGTATGTCCCTCCAGGGCAGGGGGGGGGGGCTAAAAAACGGTCACCCCTTTTTGGCATAACCCAACGCGTTGTGCCTTATGGTCAGCTATTTCAAGCCGGGGTCGAGTTCGGGTGTTCCCCTTGCCCCCTACATCATATATGATCTTTGTGTGAGTTACAGTGTTGCAGGGCTGTCAACCCTCACGCATTGGGCGTGAGACTCACGCATTTGCACACTTTCTCACGCTCTCACGCAGGGGTAAAGCAATCTCACTCATTCCTGAGATTCTGGGCTTTCCAGAACTGAAAGAATTTTTTAAATACTCCAATGAGAACCAAAGTTACAAAGATGCTCTCAGAACACATCAAATTGACATCTAAATTTTCAAAAAAATTTTGGGGGGGGGGGGCATGCCCTTAGACCCCCCTACCGTGGTCGCGCCCAGATATGTTCACGCACACTTTATCAGTTTGGAAAGTCTCACTCTTGCTCATTCCCAAAAGTTGACAACCCCGGTGTTGCCAAGATGTCACCGATTTAGAACTGTAAATTGTAATGACCGATGTGAGCTCATCAGATATCGGCCACAATGGTCGGCCATGACCTCAGCTTTCCAACAGTTAAGTTTCCAGATATCAATATCAATTTAGATGAAATTGGCTTTAAGAAATCAATGCATAAATGGTTGGTTCATATGGCCTGTGTTAAAGCCAATAGTCTTGTGTATGAAGACCTCGCAATACAGGCCACATTGGTGAGGGGCCTGTGTGTATAGAAAGTGTTTCATCTGCAACACTGGAGTCATCCACAATGTGTTCTTTCTTCCCAGGACTATGAAGGGCAACGGAGAGCAGAGCGGACATTCCAAGTGATCATCATTTTGTTTGCAGTAAGTCCAATCTGATAATATATCATTCTTATAGTAGGCCCCTATTCAGATTTAAGTTTTACTGGATTGTGCTGCTCATATCAAAGAGTTAGAAAGCTGTCTAGGAATAATATACAATAGTAGATGCCTAAGCATACATAAAGAGTACCGGTACTTTCCAAATAAGTAGACATATTAGTTTCTGTATAACTATATAAACCAGTGTCTAATATTATCTTCCAGACGTCGAGTTTAGTTTAGGCCCCACTTTAAAAAAAATCTGTTTCCGGTGGAGCGGGCGGGTGACGTTTTTTTCCGATGCCACCCGGCCGCTTTTTAATTAAAAAAAAAATTGGTCTGGGGGGGGACCTTTTTTTGCTGACCCTCTAAGAGTGTATCACATTACTGTGGTGCCTCAGACAAAGTATCATGGGGAAAGAAAACAGCTGTCGCTGATAAAAGGTTAATTGAATTATAATGTGTTACTTTGGGTGAAGGAATACCAATCCCCACCCTGCCAAAAAAAAAAAAAAAAAAAAAAAAAAAAAGATTTTGCAGCCGACTGGGTGAGTTATTTTTAGCCCACCCGCTCCACCGGAAACAGATTTTTTTAAAGTGTGGCCTTAGCGTGGACTAGTAGACTATATGCTTTTGTTGCTGGTGTATGACGGCGATGTGTTGTGTTTCAGGCGGTGGGCTTCTCGTGGGGCTACATCTGTCAGCAGTTCTCACAGACCATGTACATCCTGTGTGCAGGCTTCAGCCTCTCCTGCATTGTAAGTATTTACAACACAATCATTAACCTTTTAAAGGCCGCATATCGCTTTAATACATCACGATATATGCCCTGTATTGGCATGATACATAAATGCAGCACTTGAAAGTCATGATGTATCATGACTAGGGCATTGTACACTGTACAACCTTGAACGGGTTCACTTGGGGACCTCGACTGGCCAACACTCCTACATATACATGTACAAAATGTGCTTCAAAAAGAGAAGAAAAAAACCCATTTTCAACAGAGAATCTCCCAATTAACTCCATGGACGGTTACATACCGTAAAACCCCTCTGATAAGCCGACCTCCCTTATAGGCCGACCCTCCAGTTTGAGAGTATGTTTTTAAGCCGAATTTGGACCCATTTAAACATGGCTAAACTATAATTTACTTGATAAAAAACCTCCCTTATAAGCCGACCCCCCTCTTGGATACATTGCTATAAGCCGAATCAGTCCTGAAATCCCCCAAAAAAGGTTGGATTATCAGACAGGTTTTACGGTACCAATAATTTGCAGAAAATGCAATAATGAATTTTATTTCATGGTGGATACGGACTGTCATGACTGGGAGGACCGTTCCCCAGGAAGGCGTGCAATAACCCTAGGCTGTAATTCACGCTGTGGCCGTATTGCATGCTCCTGGGGGTCACGTGACCATAGAAAAATTTATTTCATATTTTTCGTGTAACTAGAGGTAGTTTTTGTCTATCTTACACACATAAACCCTGAAATAAATACAGAGCGTCACTTAGAAGTTACCTCTTCACTGGATACTACACTCGTGGTGCTTGGGCTGCATTGCACGCTGGGCTGTATTGCACTAGGCCTACGGCCAGCGTGCAATACAGCCCAAGCACCACTCGTGTAGTAACCACTGACTCAGCCAATTTAGCGTGAAGCTGTCTATATCTATGACTGCTAGAGGTTTGAACATAGATATATAACTTCTTATTGCATACTATTTGGATATCAAGAATGAATCCCATTTTTCCTGTTGCCAGCTGACGCTCCCACCCTGGCCGATGTACCGTCTCAAACCTCTGCCCTGGATGAAACCTCGCCCAGAACCCGCCGAGACTACAGCCGCCCCTCCCCCTCAACAGGCCACTCACAAGGGGAAGAAGGGCAAGAAGTAGAAACCCAGATGCATTTAGCTAGAGAGTAGAACAGCAACTTGAATGTATGGAATGCTAGTGCGAGAGCGAAAATAAATGTGTTGTGTGGTCCAAAATTGTTATTCGTTGTTGTTCTTTTAGAGATCAATATTTAATTAGACATTATAACTAAGCAATATGCTGGATTTTCATGAACATTTTGAATAAGAAATATACACAGCATATATTTGTGAGGCAAATGTGGGCCTCCTGAAATTTATTTAGACATGTTATAAACATCACTTATTTACAGGTGTAAAATGTGCCATTCAATGGACAAAATTATAGTATGATACATGAACAATGAGACAAAAGTATATATCTATATTGTACAATACATGAATGAAACTTGAGTATTTATAAGTTAGAATCGTCGTCGGTTACAGCTGTTTGATTGGTTGTGGAAGCCGCAGTCGATTTCTTAGGCCGGCGTTGTTTTGTTGTGGCTTTTTTCTTTTCATTGACAGTAGACAACATGGTTGACATGGTTGTAATGTGTTCATTCTAGAAAAATAAAAATCATTAATTTAATACGGTACAAAATGTACAAGTTTACAAATGCAAAGGGATGGAATTAATCGATAGCAAAAACTTCCTGCAGATAAAAAGTCTTTGTTGTTGTTATTTCTTTTATTTTTATCCTGAGGAGATACATAACCTTATAGATTGTATTCTTGTATTCCACAGCTTTATTATTATATAGAGAGTTCCGTTAAGCGGTAGATTAGTTCCACGTGCCCTATTGAAGGGGGTGGTAATGGGATGTGGGGCTATCCAGGGTATAGCTGGATAGTCCCACTACCATTGGGTTAGATTACAATGAAAGTTAGTTAAGTTTTGAATAGTAAATAGAAATTCTTTAGCTCAAGGCTAGAACGAGGCTTGGTATTAAAGTCTGTGTCATTTGTACTTAAGGTACTGACAGCCTCTAGAGAGTAATGATATTAATAATATAAGATGGAAAGTAGAGATAGAAAGTATAGTGAAGGAGGGAAAGTAAAAAGTTGGTATAGAAGAAAATCAGAGATAAGAAAAAAAATTGAGAGAAATCCCTCCCCGAAAGAAAACATTTTAAAAGTTATAAACTATATGTCTTTAAGGGAAACTCAATATAGACCCAACGTTAGTGTTTTGGGACATTATACATTATTTTGCTGACACATCTACACATCTTGGTGCACTGTACGTACCAGTTGTGGACTTTTCCGGGTCAGAAGTTTTACGTCATCTGCATTGATGGTGCTTCGTTTGGCGTGCCTGCAACAGGAAAGAGAAGGTATCAGATGTACCGTCAAATCTAGAGTGGCATCGGACAACAGATTCATGATTTTATAAGGAGTGAGCATGCGACCCCCAATCCAAAATCTGAAAGCTAAGCATAAGGGAACAAGGAAAAACTAACCTGCTCCTAGAAATAAGGAGGCGAGCGGAATTCATTCATTCCTTTGAAAAATAGGTTTGATTCCAACAATTTTTTTTTACTTACTTGGCGAATAATTCCAGGTCCGTAGCCACAGTACTGATGTATTTGAAAGTTGTCTCAGAGAGGGCGGCGATGAACTGCTGGTTAAAGTTGGCTTCTGCGTGTGTGCTGGCGTTCTCACAGATCTGACCGACTGTGTAATGTGTGGCCGCCTTCAGCCGCTGAAACACGATGTGAACAAAAAAAGAGTTCATTATTCCACATTTACCACCAGACCCCACTGAATTCAGTTACAATTTTTTTCCTTTTTTTTTTTGAACAAATTCAAACTTTTATTTGGTCTAAGCTTATTACATCGATATTATGAGTTCCAATAGGTAATGTACTGGTCGACCAAATAAGTTCATGGACAATCTATCTGCAAGCAGTTATTAGAGATTGTCCATATATGAATATGCTAATACATACGAGTAAATATACAGCAGTCCAACATTATAGCACTCCAATGCACTATATGGATATATATCTAAAACTGGACATCGACATCCATGTAACAGAAAGCTATATTTATTAGAAGTAGAAATCCATGAATATCTATATGAAGGAGAACACCATGTTCATGCCTATATGTCTGTGTGTATGTTCATTTCGAAATTCAAGATTGCAACCATTGATTGAATGCCACCATGCTTTCAATGTAATCTCGAATTGCAGTTGCAGTAGTTTGATACTAATAAAAAAAAAAACTATTCTATTTTTCTTTCATGAACAGTTGGCATCCCATAGATTCAAGATGGCTATCACTTATTGAATGTCCCAATGCTTGAAATGCAATCTTGACTTGTAGTTGCATTAATTTGATACTATCAAAAAAACAAATCCTATTTGATTTTTCCTTCATTCAACCCATTCAAGATGGCTACCATTTACTAAATGCCACAATGCTTTCAGTGCAATGAAGAATTGTAGTTGCATTAATTTGATATCTATATAAGAACATTTCTATTTGATACCTTTTTCAAACACAGTTGGCACCCCATAGGTTTAGGATGGCCACCATTCATTGAATGCCACAATGCTTTAAATGCAATCTTGAAATGTAGTTGCATTAATTTTAAACTGTTAAAAACATCCAATTTAGTGTTTTTTTTCATGAAGAGTTGGCACCCCATAGGTTCAAGATGGCCACCAATCATTGAATGCCATAATGCTTAAATGCAATCTTGAGTTGCTGTTGCATTAATTTGATTCTTAAAAAAAAAACTTTCTTTTTTTTCTTTCATGAACAGTTGGCACCCCATACATTCAAGGTGACTACCAGTCATTGCATGCCACAATGCTTTAAGTGCAATCACAAATTGTAGTTGCATTAATCTGATACTAATAAAAAAACTAATTCTATTCTTTTTTTTATTTATGAACAGTTGGCACCCCATATATTTAAGATGACTACCATTCATTGAATGCCCCGATGCTTGAAATGCAATCTCGAATTGTAGTTGCATCAATTTAATGCTAATAAAAAACAAATTCTTATCAATTTTTCTTTCATGAATATTTGGCACCCCATAAGGTGGCCACCATTCATATTAATGCAAATAGAATGCTTTAAGTGCTGTCACGACTTGTAGTTGCATTAATCTGATACTAAAAAAAAAAAAATCTATTTGAATTTTCTTTCATGAACAGTTGGCACCCCATAAATCAAAAATGCACCCAGCACCCAGGTCAACAGCTATATACAGACACGTGTACCTCCCCTGCCTGTTCTCCTTCAATGCACAGTGAAGAGGGTGGGAGGGGGTGACCCTCAACAGTGCATAAACACTTTGATTGGATGACAATGCAGTTTTTATATTACAACCTAAATTTGTGCAACGAAAATCATCAAGAAATACTAAGTATTTTTTCCAAAGAATAGCTTTTCTAGAATGGCTCGGTATTCAGGAATCCTACTGCGAATAAAAAAATGTCAAATTCTAATTCTAAATACCTGAAAATTGAGAAATGCTGGCGTTCACGGGTTATGTAGGAAATGTACTAAAAACAGCAAAAAAGGGCAACAAAACCCTAATTTTCTCAAAAACTGTTCAGTAGGATTTTTTCTAACTGAGGTTCCACTGTTTTCTACCCTCATATTACACATTGGCATAGAGAATATATTGACACCTAGTCAGGATTTTGCGCTAGGAGCAATCTGTGAGGCGAAAAACAGCCAAAATGAGCCACTGGTCTGAAGTATAAAACTGGGCATCGATCACTATAGAGCTACAAAGAGACAGAGAATCGATGTCCAGTAATAATGTATAACAATCATTTGATGGAAAACTAGCCACGGCATCATATCTTAACCTCTCACCGCCAGCAGGCCGCTATAGCGGCCAGGGCACCTTATTCACTGAGCTGAACAAGAAAATATGACTCAAAATTGATGAAAATATTTTCTTACAAGTCCTAGTCGAAGCACCTCATGTTTGGTATCATATTAAAGCCTATGACATCCTCTTTCACATCCTACATTCCATTCATGTTTACGAAGAAAGTGAAAGGAATACCTATACTAAACCCTCACTTCAATTTTTGATATTTATATTTTTTTCAAATTTTTGGCAAAATTACAGAGAAATCTGGCGGTGAGAGGGTTAATATTAACAGCGCATGTACAAAACCTTTTAAACCCCATATATTCTAAGAAAATACTGAGTCAGGGTTTAATTTAAGTAAGGATAACAGGCACTGTCTTAATAAGTTCTTCAGACATTTTGGACTTAAATACATCGTATTCATTAACATTTCTTATTTCAGGTTTCAAGGCGTTCCAGGCTTGTGCTAACACTACATGTGGACTGTCTTCATAAGCTTTGCAGTGTATAATATTATATTTTAATACAGGCGCTGTAGATAACCTTGTTACACGTATTTTTTCTTCCAAGTAGCTATCCAATTGGGCTCTTTTAAAGGCATATCAATTATAAATCGTGCAAACTTCTATGCAACATAACATGGGAAAGGCATTGGGCCATAGGGCCACATCAAAAAAAAAAAATTGGTCTACAGATTTTCATTTTGAAAAAATAGTGCGAACTTTTTTTGTCTGGATTTCAACCTTGAATCAAGTGGAGCGGGCAACTTTTTTGTAAAAGAGCCACTGAAAAAAAAAAAAAAAAATCAAATTTCTCAGAAAATGATGCGGGTGCATCTGTAGACTCTTTTTTTTTCTCAAATATAAAGAATAAAATTTGCATTTTCAAAAATATGGTGAGGAAACCCGTAGACCATTTTTTTTGGGGTTGGCCTAGTGGAGCAGGGACTAAGGGAGTGCTCATTTTTTAACAACAGGGGGGGGTGGTGGATTTGGGGGGGGGGGTTAAAAAATTTGGACCCCTTGACCGGGGGGGGGTAAAAAATTCAGACCCCTCTTGGGGGGGGGGGCAAAAAAATTCAACCTGTTTTGAGGGGAAAAGCCCGCGCGTTACTATGCTACAAAGGGGCGCGAACGCCCGCGATTTTCGGCCTGCCGGGGGGGGGGTAAAAAATTTCGACGCCTCTAGAGGGGGGGGTGAAAAAAATTCGCGCGCTCCGCGCGAAATCTCACCGCCCCCCACCCTGTTGTTAAAAAATGAGCACTCCCTAAGAGAGCTCCTTATGTTACGACTAGCAGATGTGGGCAGTGCCTGAACTTAGAGTGAAAAAGTAACAAAAAGAAGCACTTCTTGTGTAATATACAACAATGTAAGCTCACCCTGCCACCGCACCTGTCACTACCTCCCGTCACCCTGACACCACCTCACCTGTCACCCTGACACCACCTCACCTGTCACTACCTCCCCGTCACCCTCACACCACCTCCCCGTCACCCTCACACCACCTCACCTGTCACCCTCACACTACCTCACCTATTACTACCTCCCGTCACCCTCACACCACCTCACCTGTCACTACCACCGTCAAACTCACACCACCTCACCTGTCACTACCTCCCGTCAAACTCACACCACCTCACCTGTCACTACCTCCCGTCACCCTCACACCACCTCCCCGTCACCCTCACACCACCTCACCTGTCACCCTCACACTACCTCACCTATTACTACCTCCCGTCACCCTCACACTACCTCACCTGTCACTAAAAAAAAAGTAACAAAAAGAAGCACTTCTTGTGTAATATACAACAATGTAAGCCCACCCTGCCACCGCACCTGTCACTACCTCCCGTCACCCTGACACCACCTCACCTGTCACCCTGACACCACCTCACCTGTCACCCTGACACCACCTCACCTGTCACTACCTCCCGTCACCCTCACGCCACCTCACCTGTCACTACCTCCCCGTCACACCACCTCACCTGTCACCCTCACACTACCTCACCTATTACTACTTCCCGTCACCCTCACACTACCTCACCTGTCACTACCTCCCGTCACCCTCACACCACCTCACCTGTCACTACCTCCCGTCACCCTCACACCATCTCACATGTCACTACCTCCCGTCACCCTCACACCATCTCACATGTCACTACCTCCCGTCACCCTCACACCACCTCACCTGTCACTACATCCCGTCACCCTCACACTACCTCACCTGTCACTACCTCCCGTCACCCTCACACTACCTCACCTGTCACTTCCTCCCCAATCCTTGACATGGGAGGGGGGGGGCCAGAGTATATTTTGGGCCCCCCCCCCCAAATTTTTTTTTGAAAGTGCTAATGAATTATGTTCATAACTCTATAGTTACATAAAAAAAAATACCCACAAATTGACCTTAAAATAGTCAAAATTTTCAAAATTCTCCTTGGGGGCAATGCCCTCAGAGCCCCTATGAGTCTTTCAGTGTTTTGCTTTTAACGCTTCCAATCGCGTACCCTTCTAAACTTTGGTCGGTTCGGCCGTGGCCCCCAAACTCAAGTTGCTTCCGACACCCCTGCTACCGGTACCTCCCGTTATCCTCCCACCACCTCACCTGCAGTGTTGCCGAAATAACGCCGGCACGCCGGCTTTTGCCGGCGTAGAATCTTATTGGCCGGCGTAGGGCCTTAGGACGCAGGCCACAATGGCCTGCCACGATCTCAGCTTCCTAATGGTGAAAGAATTTTTCAAATCGGCCAATTAGAAGCGAAGATAGGGTCATATTTGTAGAATTAAATATTTTTTCAATTTCATAATTCATATGGCCTGCGTGAGAAGGAAATGGCCTGCGTAAGATACCAAGACGCAGGCCACCTTGGCCTGCGTTGAGAAAAAGTTTTCGGCAACACTGCACCTGTCACCTCGAGAGGGAGGCGGGGGGAGGGGGATCAGTCCTTTTCAGCATAAACGCCTATAGTAAATTGGTTCAAGACAAAGGGGGGGGGGGGGGGTATTTCAGCGTCTTGAGGGGATGGGGAGAAAATCCACCAAGCCCCATGACCACTCCCCTAGCCTAGGAATCTGTATACCGTACCGTCGTGTTTAAGCGCCCCGGCGCTTATAACTTTGGAGAGGTGTTTTTAGTGCCTACGAGTAATTTCAAGACCCTCATACCCCCGGCGCTTATACAAGACCGGCACTTATTCAATACCCGGCGCTTAAACGCGACGGTACGGTATGTATAAGCCACTTCCAGAGCTCCCGCCATTGCGCAGACTGGCACGCCACGGTATGTGTTGCGCCTGCTACTAGGAGCACAGACTATCTGCTCGAAATCAACTTAAGGTTGATCGCTACTCATTGAATACGGACCATTGCGCAAGTCTCTGCGCATATAGCTTATATGTATCAGATTGAGCTAATATCAATAAACTAGAAACATATATATGCTGACTAAGCTATATAAAAAGATCAGACAATTTCGAGCAAAATTGAGCGTTTTATTGGACTTTGAATATTTGATGTATTCATAGCCAATAATATTTGCTATTTTTTTTATAGAAGTTAGAACATTGGACTTATTAATCAATAAATCATTATCTAGATATATAAAGATCTCATCAGGTTCTTTGAAATAATCAAGGGTAGGAAATACAGCCATTTTACACCCCGAATTTTGCCCTTTACCCATTTTTTTAGGCTCTAAATATGAGATTTAGACCATTTTTGCACTATTTTTTACCTCCAAAGGCCCAAAACCATAAAAATATGCCCGGGACCACCTATCAAAAGTCCTTTTAAATGTTAGCTATTGATCTGAACAATTTTTTGAAAAAATATAAAAAAAAGTTCATGGATTTTTTTCAGTGATATTTAGATATTGCTGAAGAATAATTATGCATTAAATTTGAATAATCGTCACAAAACCATCACGTTTTTTCATACAAAGGTACATTTTTGGACCATTATTCTATTTTTCCCATTTAAAGACATAACCTAGGAATATTCATGTGCAATACAAAATTAATGTGGGCATTGGTTCTCTAAGAAAAAAAAATCATGAAAATTTCCCTTTTTTTTGTATTTTTTGGCAAAAATAGAGGATCCTTTTTTTTCTAAAATCTGTAATAAAAGTAGCTAGGGACCCCCCTATTTTTTTTACATTTTCCATTTCTAAATGATGAAAGCTACCTTTGGGGTGAAAAACAGGACATTTCATGGGTACAAAGTTAAGAGTAGCGATCAACCTTAATCATTGAAGTGAGTGTAAAAATCTGAAAAATTCAGGTTACCTTAGTGCTCATTTTTTAACAACAGGGGGGGGGGGCGGTGAGATTTCGCGCGGAGCGCGCGAATTTTTTTCACCCCCCCCACTCGAGGGGTCGAAATTTTTTACCCCCCCCCCCCCCCGGCAGGCCGAAAATCGCACGCGTTCGCACCCCTTTGTAGCATAGTAACGCGCTGGCTTTTTCCCTCAAAACAGGTTGAATTTTTTTCACCCCCCCCCCTAAGAGGGGTCTAAATTTTTTACCCCCCCCGGTCAAAGGGTCCAAATTCCCCCCCCCCCCCCAAAAAAAAAAAAATCCACCACCCCCCCCCCCCTGTTGTTATAAAAATGAGCACTCCCTTTACACAGCCACAGGCATACAGGCCAAATAAAAGCCCCCCTCCCGGCCCCATCTCCACTCCAGTCCATCGCACATATAACGTTGTACAGAAAAGTCTACAAATAATACTGAGGATTATTGAAGATATCATGGAAACAATATAGCCATAGTTACTTGTTGATAAGCCAATTCCTCCAAAGTTGATTCTGAATCTGATTCTGTTCCCGCCATGTTGATTTCTTTGGTATAATCTGCAGGTCGCAAACCTACGGGTAATCTGTATCTATAATTCTAATTAAATCATGTTACTCGGTATCAAGGCACAAACTATGGAATACTAATGTAACTCATACTAATTCTGTTTAGTTCATTAAGTTTCATTCAGTAGACTAAAAATCACCAGAACATGCTTACTTTATCTCCTTACTGATTTTACCAAGCTGGCTCAGCTCGTTCACTTTTGCCTTAGATGCTCTATGCTGGAGGTTGACTCTGCAGATTCGGCGCACCTGCAGGCAAATATTCTGACCTCCACGGGCTTACAAAATGTGAGTTCGGTGCCACCGGCCTGAAAAACTGTTTTATAAGGACAGCAGTAGGATTTATCTGAAGGAAAGGTAGGAAGAACTTAAACCACATACATAATCTCCATCTGTTTTTCTGAACTTTATTATGCTAGAGGTAGAAATGCGTAGAAACACACAGTTTATTTCACCCAGTTCGAACTCACAACTTCGAAGACCAGTCCAAAATCGATGTCAAATCGAAAATTTCAAACAATATGATATCAAAAAGGGATGTGATAGGCAATATGTGACAGGTTGATAGAGTATTGTCTTATTGTACACTCTGTGTAGTTGAATGTATAAAATATAAGACAAAGGGGACCGAATAAACATGTTTGTGAATAACTGTGACAGATGGTCCAAGTGAGCGATAATGAGTGCATTTACTGCTATTGATTATTGTATCAACTCAATGCTAGTAATAACTAGTAATATCTTGACCGAAGGCTGATGCAAGTCATTCAGGGATATTCTTGGAGTCGACAGGCTTCCTTCACTCAGCCTCAGGGAGTTTATCTGTCGATTGAAAAGGGCAGATATTTATAGGCTAATAAAAGGGGTCTTTAGTCATAGCATGGACATTCATCCTCATACTATTAGTCATACCTCAAATGAATAGAATAGATTCATGGTGAACCCCACCAGCCCGTGACCAGGGGATGTAGAGGGATCCCCTCCCCCCCTCAGGTCGGAAAGTTGTCGATATTAAGGGCCCCAGGTAACAAAATTTAGTCTGTTCACGACGAACAAATTTCATATTTTAGTAGTTAATAATTTGTTGATCAATACAATTTGGGAAAATCTATGGTATTCCGGGACCGCTGCATTACGGACAGTTCAAGCTTTGATTTCATACCAACTATACCAATATTTGATTATATTTTCCATCCAATATATATGTATTTTTTTTAAAGAAGTTTTCTCAAAATCACGTGTTTTTTTAATGATACGCGCGATGATAAGTAGCCAGTTGTTTTTTAATTAGCCTAATGAGTAATGTCATACAGACTTAATTGTATTTTCTGCACCAATATTATATTTTCAATTGTTTTTGTATATCAAACCTGTTTCTGTCGAGTGTATCTATAATCGTATGGACCTTTTGTACCTCAACTGAGACTGAAATTGAATATACTTTAAATTGAAATATGTCTTGGAATTGAATTTGAAATTGAATATACAGCATGTACATCCTAAGGCCACTCAAAAAAAGTTGTTCATTGACGTGCGCGTCACTAAAATCATGTTATTTCCTAATGTAAAAACATTTTAAAGGCTTATACGCCAGAATTAGGTATATTCAAAGTTGGTCAACTTAAATCTTAGATGGAGTTTGTGAGTTTATAAAGTCACAACACGATCCACTGGGAAGTTATACAAGGTATGTGAACGGATTATGCCAGTGACTTATCATTGGTGCCCTATCGTTTTAAATGTGTTTAATCACTAAACCATTTTTATTAACTTTGGTTCCAGTAAGACGGTTTGAGCCGCAGAGGATGTCGGGAGAGCTCCGACGAACTATCTCCATGGCTGACACGTCGCCGACAGAAGGTTCTCGTAACCTTGGCAATGGCCGCCATTCCCCAACCTCCCCCCTGAAACTGTTCGGCCAAGCGAAGAAACAAATCAACCACATCTACATTGAAATAGGAAACTACATAGAAGCCTCCAACAAGTTTGTCAATGGTAATATATATTTTTCTACATGTATGCATAATAAACAGGAGTTGTGTAGTGAGTTTAATAAAAGGTTTACAAATTCTGTCAACCAAATTTTGGAAAGCGATATTTTTTTTCTTTTAAATTGCCAATTGACTATTTTAACTCACCTCATTTTCTCAACGACCTTTAAACGTTGACTCACACCCTTTTTATGAAAGTTTATTGATACACGATATACTTAGAATTCAATGATGTTTTTAATAGAGTGCAAAGTTTGTGATGAATGTATTGTATCTTTAAAGGTGAACAGGTGCGCGCCTTTGAGTTGTTCAATCTCACTAAGAAGTGGGACACTTTAGGGCATGGCGATAATAAAAATGGTAAAATCTGCAGCTCCTCGCAGTTTTACGTTGGACGTTATATATTTGTGGTTTATTCAGTTTATGCAAATGTTGGAAATACTTATGTTGTCTCATACCTTTACCCTCCACTTCCATTTCAACGAGTTGGCATTAATGGGGTTTCGTTTGAATATTTCCATTGTTGTTTTATATCCCTAGATGCCATACGGTACAGAGAAGCCATTTCAACCCCATCAGCAATTAATTTGTCTGTTAGCTTCCTTCAGGCATTTAGTTGATATAATATATATAAATATTGTATTTTGAGAAATGTCGGATAATCTATATGGTAATATTGCAGAATTTAAGCTAAGAATAGCCTATATTAGTATATATAATCAGTACACAAGTTCAAACAAATGTAAATCTAATGTATTGCCCAGGCCTCAGACCTTATATAGACTTTGAAATGTGATGATTTTGGATATAAAACAATACTAAACAGTTTCTCACCCATCTTAATTCTTTGGAGGTACTGTGCATATTTACATAATCTTAACGTTTTTACGTGCCTCCAAGGCCTTGTGCATAATATGGGAGGAGGGGTGTGAATCCCACTTTTAAAATAAGTGAAACAAACAATTGATACCCTGGGTGTGTTTGTGCAGTCACGGAGGGAGGTATCGTGGTGCCGGAGCAGAAGGCAGAGATCCAGAAGTACACCCAGAAGGTGGCCGGCATCCGCGAGATGCTCAGCCGCGACCGCATGAAGGTCGCATTCTTCGGCAGGTAGGTCTTTTTTTTGCTCAGTTTTGTCCAAAGGACCAATTTCTGTGTCTTAGCTTAAATGTTGACTCTCATGGCCAGGGAAGAGGGAAAGTAGTACTGGTAGTCTAAAGATAAAACTGGCCTTATTACCAGCATAACCTTGTTGCATATTTAACCTATTGTAAAATGATACCATATTGACATAAGAAGAGCATAATGCATTTAAGCACTATGCTTCCCTGAAAAGGGTTAAGACAACGATTACGGCAAACTAGCCAAACACTCAAATTAAATTTGATGGTTTAGAAATGCATTGGAATACATTTCATTTCAGGACTTCTAATGGCAAGAGTTCTGTGATTAATGCCATGTTGAAGGACCGGATCCTGCCGTCAGGTATCGGACACACCACTAACTGCTTCCTCCAGGTGGAGGGCAGCGACACACAGACCGCCTACCTCCTCCGGGACGACGACTCTCAGCCACAGAGCATCACCGTATGTAACAGCAAGTCGATTATATGGGAGTAGCACATCCTGGTACCTCAGGTAGTCGGGTGCTAAACACCATCTCCTTATCAGGCTAATCCCCTCTCCTCACACCTTGAACAAAGGGGCTGATAAGAAATTTTCCCATGATGCACTGCTCTGGAGTCCAGGGCCTAACCACAATGCATTGCTCTGAGCCAAGATGGCGGCCCCCGTAGCCTAATGCGCTAGTCCCGTATACCCTAAAACCTCCTCGATAAGGTTACCGTAAAGCTGCAGCTTATAAGGGTCCCGCTGTCATTTGATACCAAACACATAGGGTGTGGCTTATTCAAGGGTTTTGAGTAGTATACTACAGTACCAAAATCGCCATAATTAGACCCCCTGTACAGCTTATAGATTCTCCAAAATTAAGGGTGCGGCTTACATGGACTCGAGACTTCAGGATATACTAGTATATGTTTTGGAGAATTTTCTCCTTTTTTTCCATCTGAGAGTCTCTTTAACTATAACACGTCCTTAACCTATGCCTCTATGGAGTAATAAATAACGATAAAACCACAAAAATATAATTTGTTTCACTTTGATAATGTTCCACCCTGTATGGTGTATTCCAGACGGTGCGTCAGCTGGCGAGCGCGCTGTCTCACCTCAAACTGAAGGAGAACAGTCTACTCAGGGTCTGCTGGCCAAAGGAGCAGTGCAACCTGCTCCGGGACGACGTCATACTCGTAGACAGGTACAACCACACCTTTTATGATAAATTATGTTCAGATTGTTCTCAAATAGGGTAATCTAGAAGGACAATTGAGAAATTGGTTAATGGGCTGGTACACAATCTGACCCCCCCCCCATGAAATAATGAGCACGTCATAATAAATCAATTGATGTAATTAAAATTTAGAAATAAGGAAACTAAACAGTCATTTCAGAGGAGATACATTGTACCAATTCATGTCCTTGCAGAAGGCTAAATAGAAAAATTACTTTTCGTCACACTTTTGAGGTACAATACAATGTTTAATAACGTGTAATGCTACTCTTGTGTTACAGCCCAGGTATCGACGTGTCTCCGGACCTGGACAGCTGGATTGACGAGCACTGTTTAGACGCGGATGTATTTGTCCTTGTCGCTAATGCAGAATCCACACTCATGCAAACAGTAAGTCACTCGAACTGATTTGTTGGAAAAAAAATCTTTGAACAAAATTTTAAAAAAGTGATGGAGAAAGCATGGCTCCCGTGTTAAAGAATGCGAATCAAATCATCAAACAAGTTTCACGTAAATAATGAAATATTTTTACAAATCGAATGATATTTCAACTCCAACTGTTACTTTGTGTTTTTTAGGAGAAGAACTTCTTTCACAAAGTGAGCACCAAGTTGTCCAAACCCAACATCTTCATCCTCAACAACCGCTGGGACGCCTCCGCCTCAGAACCAGAATTCATGGAAGAGGTAAGCAGCGGAATTTGACGACATTTATTTGACGGCATACTTCTCTCATGTTCCCAGATCTGGTATTCTTGGCAATTCTGTATGGGGGGACGGGTATGGGGGTATGGGGGTTAAGGTGGTTCGATCGCCTGCCCACTCAGACCATACTTCATGCCCTTCAGTTTGGCAGACAGTGATATATCAAATAAGCAAGATTGTAACCAAGGAATTTAACATTTAAAAGTAACTTTTGACGTGAAACTTGCAAATAAGAGTAAAGTATCATTCTTCACGGTCCAAAAGAATTCACATTCCTGATGATTTCAAAAACACATTTTGATATATCCAACATGGCTGGTCTCTTTGTGTAGGTAAAACAGCAGCACATGGATCGTAATGTCGCCTTTCTCGTTGATGAGCTCAAAGTGATGACTCGGCAGGAAGCCGAGAACCGTGTCTTTTTCGTTTCGGCGAGAGAGGCCCTCATCTCGCGCTCCAACCAGGAGCGCGGCACCCCCACCCCCAGTAAGTACCTTAGCCTTTAAAGGCCACATAGTGCTTTAGGACATTATGCCAATTGTTGTCATGATGCATGAATCAATGCATCCGTGGCGAGTAACTCACCAGTGCTGCACTCAACAGTACCCAAACTATTTAAGCTTACCTACAAAGCTCAACATGTCACGTAGCAAACTGATTTTAAAGCAATGTTTAATGGTATTAAAGGAAAAATCGAATTGCTCTTTGTAGTTGACTCAGGTAGCTCTGCTACCAGAGTCTTATACGACGCCTCTGTGAGACGTTTTTTTGAGGCAAGAAAAAAATAATTCTTTGATTCATAAATAGGTGAATAAATCCAATAAAGTCAAAATAATTGAATGTATCATAAACTTGAACATTTTCCCTATACTGTGATGTTAAAAATATCCATGTAATGCTAGTTGAAATGCCAGAAAATATTGAATAAAAAAAACTGGACCAAAAACCAGTGTCCATTTCTTCACTGTAGACAAACATGAATGTACTGATGTAGACTTTATGTCCTTTTTTGCAGTAGTAGTTAATTCAATGTACATGTGCATTTCTGGTGGAGAAAGACGCTTTTTTTAAGACCAAAAAGTCAATGAAACAGGGCAGTAAACAATCTGTAGACAAAAGAGGACGCGCAGTCGACAATTTACTGCACTGAGGACGGGATAGGGTTTGATGCCGGGGGTGGGGTCGGGGTAAGGGGTGCACTCAGACAGCACAGTACAGACTGCACAGTACAGACAGCACACTACAGACAGCACACTACAGGCAGCACACTACAGACAGCACACTACAGGCAGCACACTACAGACAGCACACTACAGCCACCACACTACAGGCAGCACACTACAGGGAGCATACCACAGACAGCACACTACAGGCAGCACACTACAGACAGCACACTACAGACAGCACACCACAACCACCACACTACAGGCAGCACACCACAGACAGCACACTACAGGCAGCACACTACAGGCAGCACACTACAGGCAGCACACTACAGACAGCGCACCACTACAGACAGCACACTACAGACAGCACACCGCAGGCAGCACATCGCAGGCAGCACACTACAGACAGCACACCACAGGCAGCACACTACAGATAGCACACTACAGGCAGCACACAACAGACAGCACACTACAGGCAGCACACTACAGACAGCACACTACAGACAGCACACTACAGACAGCACACCACAGCCACCACACTACAGGCAGCACACTACAGACAGCACACCACAGACAGTGCACTACA